>VMDO01034242.1:0-17166 GCA_007922755.1 Pedetes capensis | reverse complement strand
CCAACTTCTCCAATCATCACTTCCCTCTGCTAGATCCCTCTCTTCTTCTTTCGACTTCTTAAATTGTCCCTTATACACTAAGTTTACATGAGCTTTTTATTATGTTTCAGTTTATATATAGGATTTTTTCCTTTCTTTAAGTTTGATTCAGCTCCCACATATGAGTGAGAACATATGGTATTTCTCTTTTTAGGCTTGTGTTCATTCACTTAAGATGATGTTCTCTAATTCCATCCATTTTGCTGCAAATGACATTATTTCATTTTTAATTGCTTAATAGTGTTCCATTGTGTATGTTGTTGTTGTTGTTGTTGTTGTTAGGTGCCATCGAGTCGTGTCCGACTTATAGCGACCCTCACAGGGTTTTCAATGGCAGATTGTTTTGGGATTGCCTTGGGAGTGGGTTGCCACATCCTTCTCCCATTTTTGCGGTGCTGGGAATCGAACTCGGGACCTCAGAGACTGCAGAGCGGCGCTCTACCCACTGAGCTAAATCCCAGCCCCCCATTGTGTATATGTACCATAATTTTTTTTATCCATTCTTCTGTTAATGGGCACTTTGGTCCATTCCATATCTTTGCTATTGTGAAAAGACCTGCATTGAATAAGGAGATGCATGTGTCTCTGTGGTATGATGACTCATCTCTCTTTGGGTATATTCCCAGTAGTGGTATAACTAGGTCATATGGCAGATCTATTTTGAGTTTTCTGAGGTATGTCCATATTGATTTTCAAAGTGGGTGAACCAATTTACAGCCCTACCAACAGTGTAAGAGTGTTCACTTTTCTCTAAAACCTCACAAGAATTTGTTGTTATTTGTTTTATTGGTCTTGGCCATTCTTACTGGAGTAAGGTAGAATCTCAGAGTTGTTTTGATTTGCTTTTCCCTAATGGCTAGGGATATTGAGCATTTTTTTCATGTGTTTCATGGCCTTATGAACTTCTTCATTTGGGAGCTGTCTGTTCAGGTCCTTTGCCCATTTGTGTATTGGATTATTTGTTGTCTTGGGAGTTGCTTTCTTGAGTTCTTTGTAAATTCTAGAAATTAGTCCTCTGTCCGATGTATAGGATCTGAAGATTTTCTCCATTCAGTGGGGACTTCCTTGACTCTATTGATTGTTTCCTTTGCTGTATGGATGCTTTTTAATTTCATGTAATCTCATTTATCTATTCTTGTTGCAATTTCCTGAGAATTTGGAGTCTTTTTTTTTTCAGTAATGGGGTTGAGCCCAGGGCCTTGCACTTGCATGCTCTGCAAGTGCTGGACCACTGAGCTGCACACCCATCCCATTTTTTGACTTTTTGAGACAGGGTCTCGCTAAGTTACACAGACTGCCTCTGGTCTCTAACTTGCGATCCTCCTGCCTCCGCCTCCCAAGCCACTGGGATTACAGGCATGCACCACCACGCCCAGCTAGAAATTGAAGTCTTATTAAGGAAATGCTTTCCTATACCTATATGTTGGAGCATATTGCCTATCTTTTCTTCTAGTAATTTTAAGGTATCTGGTTTTATGTTGAGGTTGTTTATCCATTTTGAGTTAAGTCTCATGCATGTTGAGAGGTGCAGGTCTGTTTTCATTTTTCTGCAAGCGGATATCCAAGTTTCCCAGCACCATTTGTTGAAAAGGCTATCCTTTCTCCAATTTGCCTGCTTTGCTCCTTTGTCAAAAATCAGGTGGCTATAGAGGCGTTGGTGTATCTCTGGGTCCTCTATTCTGTTCCACTGGTCTTTAGGACTATTTTTTTGTGCCAGTACCAAACTGTTTTTGCTGCTACAGCCCAAAAATAGTCTTAAAAGTTGTAGCTTTGTAGAACATTGTCAACTTGGGAAGTATGAGCCTGGAAGCTTGCTTCTCTTTTTTTTTTTTTCAAAATTGTTTTAGCCTTTCTGAATCCTTTGTATTTCTCTATTAGTTTTAAGACCAGATTATTAATTTATGAAAAATAGCAAGCCAGATGTGGTGGCACATGCCTATAATACCAGCAGCTTGGGAGGCATAGGCAGGAGGATCGCAAGTTCGAGACCAGGGGCAGTCTGTGTAACCCTGTCTCAAAAAAGTGAAAAAAAGAAAAAAAGGGCTGGGGGTGCAGCTCAGTGGTCCAGCACTTGCAAAGCATGCAAGTGTGAGGCCCTGAGTTCAACCCCCAGTACTGCAAAAAAAAAAAAAAAAAGAAAGAAAAAAGAAAAAGAAACAGAGAATTTGCATCTGTATATCAATTTGGGGAATGTAGACATTTTAACAATGTTCAATGTCATGATCAATGATCATGGAATTTCTTTCCATTCATTGAGTCTTATTTGATTTCTTCCAAGAATTTTTTTTTAGTCTTCAGGGTATAGATCTTATAATTCCTTAAATTTATCCTTAGTTTATTATTTTTGATCCTATTATACATGAATTTTTTCATAATTTTATTTTCAGATTGTTCATTGATGATATATACAAAAATAGAATTGATTTCATATCCTAAAACGTTGCTATCCTTGTACTTTTGTTCTAATTTGTGGATTGTTTAGGATTTCTTGTATATGAGATCATGTCATATGTGAATTGCTTTACCTCTCTCTTTCAAATCTGGATGTTTTTATTTCTTTTTATTGCTTAACTGCACCTATCTAGTTGCCAGTATTATTTCAAATAGAAGTGAAAGTGAGCATCCTTTTCTTTCAAGTGATCTTAAGGGAAGAATATTCAATCTTTCACCAAAAAGTATGATAGTAGCTATTGGTTTTTCATAGATGATCTTTATCAGGATGAGGAAGTACCCTTCTATTGCTTGTGTTTTGCATTTTTATGATGAAAATACGTTGGATTTTATTAAATTATTTTTGTGCATATTCTATTTATTTATAAATGTTGGTGGAGTACAAAATAATAAGGCTTACATTATTTCCATTATGCAACTATTGCATCACTTATGGTTACACTTTTATCAACTTATACATTTCACAAAACCTTTAGATTAATATATAGCAAAACAATAACATGCATTTTTGGGTTATATTATCTTCCCCCCATGTATTTGTATTGTTATATTATCTATTTTGAGATCATCCTCTTCATCTTTATCCTTCTACATGATTCTCCTCCCCTTGCCCACTTCTTCAATTCCTGCACCCCTACACTAGACCCCTCCCCCTTCTTTCTACTTGCCTTACGCTTTCCCCTCTTAAATAAGCCTGAATATAAATACATATTTTCTTCCTTTATGCTAGACTTAGCTTCTACATTCTCACATATGAGTGTGAACATATGATATTTCTCTTTTTGGGCCTGGGTTTCTTACTTTAAGATGATATTTTCCAGTTGCTTCCGTTTTGCTGAATATCACATTTCATTCTTTTTATTGCTGAGTAATATTCCATTGTATGTATATATACCACAAATTTTAAAAGCATTCTTCTGTTGATAGACATCTTGGTTTGTCCCATCCTAACGATTGTGAAAAGTGCTGCATTAATATGGAAATAGAGGTGTCTCTGTGGTATTCTAATTCATTTCCCATTGGGTATATTCCCAGGAGTGGTATAGCTGGGTCATATGGGAGTTCTATTTTTAGTTTTCTAGGGTATCCCCATATTGATTTCCAAAGTGGCTGAACTAATTTACAATCCCACCAGCAGTGTAAAAGGTATTAATTCTTCTTTTTCATAGGAAATACTTTCCTATGCCTGTGTTGTAGTGTGTTTCCTATTTTTTTCTACTACTTTTAAGGTTTCTGGTTTTATGTCGAGGTCTCTTATCCATTTAGAATTGCCTCTCATGCAAATTGAGAAATATGGACCAATTTTTAATTTTCTGCAAATGGAAATCAATTTTTCCCAGCACCATTTGTTGAAGAGGCTATCTTTTCTCAATTGAACATCCTTAGCCCCTTTGTCAAAAATCACGTGGCTGTAGTTGCCTAGGTGTATCTCTGGGTTGTCAGTTCTGTTCCATTGGTCTTTAAGACTATTTTTATGCCAGAACCAAGCTGTTTTGCCATTATAGCCCTGTAGTATAGTTTGAAGCCTGCACTGATTTTTTGCAGTTTAAGATTATTTTGGTTATATGCAATCTTTTATGTTTCCATATTAATTTTAGGATTATTTTTAATATTTCTGCAAAATCTGGTGGGAATTTTAATGGGGATTACATTAAATCTGTAAAGTGCTTTTCATAGTATGGCCCTTTTTACAATATTTATTCTCCCAATCCATAATCAGGGGAGGTCCTTCCATCGTCTAGTATCCTCTGCAACTGCTTTAGTGTTTTGAAGTTTTCCTTGTAGATATCTTTAGGGTCTTTGGCCACATTGATTCCCAAATATTTAATATTTTTGGTGGGCTATTGTGAATGGAATTGTTGCCTTAATTTCCTTCTCTTCCTGTACACTATTGATGTAAATGAAGGCTAATGATTTTTGAGTGTTAATTTTGTTTCCTGAAACAACAAAACTTTGCCGAAGGAGTTAATTCACTCTAAGAGTTTTCTAGAGGAAATTTTGGGGTCATTTAGGTAAAGGATCATGTCATCCATGAATAAGGATAATGTGACCTCTTCTTTGCCTATCTCTATCCCTTTAATTTCTTTCTGTTGCCTGATAACTCAGGCTAGAACTTTGATCACAGTATTAAGTAAGAGAGGAGAGAGTGGACATCCTCGTGTTGATCCTGACCTTAGAAAGAATGGTTTCAATTTTTCCTCATTTAATATAATATTGACTGTAGGTTTGTCATAGATGGCCTTTATGATATTGAGGTATTTCCCTATTATGCTCTTCTTCTCCAGAGATTTTATCATGAAAAGATGCTGCACTTTGTCAAAGGCCTTCTCAGCATCAATTGAGATGTTATCATTTCATTTTTCTATGCAAGTCTCTTGATATCTTGGATTACATTGTTTGATTTTCATATGTTGAACCAGCCTTGCATCTGTGCAATGAACTACACTTGATTGTGCTGCATGATCTTTTTTACGTTTTGCTGAATTCAGTTTGTCAGAATTTTTCTGAGGATTTTTGTCTCAATATTCATCAGGAAAATTGGTCTATACCTCTCTTTGTTTGCAGTGTTCTTGCCCAGTTTTGGAATAAAGGTGATACTGGCTTCATAGAATGAGTTTGGAAATGCCCTTTTCTTTTGTACTTTATGAAATGGTTTGAGGAGAATAGGTATTAATTCTTCTTTGAAGGTTTGATATAATTCTGCTGTGAACCCATCAGGGCTTGGGCTTCTATTTGTTGGGAGACTTTTTATTACTTTCTCTATTTCAGTGAATGTAATAGATCTCTTTAAGTTGCTTATGTACTTCAGGCTTAATTTTGATAATTCATATGTGTTAATGAACTTTTCCATTTCTTCTGTATTTTCTTTTTTTTCTTTTTCTTTTTTGCGGTACTGGGGGTTGGACCCAGGACCTTGCACTTGTATACTCTGCAAGTGCTGGACCACTGAGCTGCACCCTCAGCCCATTTTTTACTTTTTGAGACAAGGTCTTGCTAAATTACATGGACTGCCTCTGGTCTCGAACTTGTGATCCTCCTGCCTCCACCTCCCGAGCCACTGGGATTACAGGCATGCACCACCATGCCCGGCTCTGTATTTTCATTTTTTTAGAGTATAATTTCTCAAAGTATTCTCTGATTATCTTCTGGATTTAATTGGTATCAGTGGTTATGACCCCATTCTCACCTCTAATTTATTTTAATTTGGGATTTTTCTTCTTTTCTTTTGGTGAAGTAGGCTGGGGGTGGCTCTATTTTATTAATCTTTTCAAAGACCAGCTCTTAGTCTCATTAATTATTTAAATTGTCTTTTTAGAGTCTAATTGGGATAATTCTGCCTTGATCTTGTTAATTTCTGTCTGAGTGCTCCTTTTGGGATTGGCTTGCTGTTGGCCTTCTAGTGCCTTAGGATGTACTATTAAGTTATTTAATTGGGCCTTCCCTAACTTACTGATGAAAAGATTCAGGGTTATGAACTTTCCTCTTAGAACTGCCTTTGCAGTATCCTATAAATATTGATAAGATATATTTTCATCCTCATTTCATGGCAGATTTTTTTTGTATGTGGTACTGGGGGTTGAACCCAGGGCCTCATGCTTGCATGCTTTGCAAGTGTTGTATCACTGAGCTGCACCCTCAGCCCATTTTTTTACTTTTTGAGACAAGATCTCACTGAGTTACATAGACTGCCTCTGGTCTTGAAACTGCGGAAATTGGCAGAAAAATTTTAATGTCCTCTCTAATTTCTTTGAGGATGATCCAGCTGTGTATTGTTTAGTCTCCAAGAATTTGTAACATTTCTGAAATTTTTCTTGCTTTTCCATTCTAGTTTTATTCTGTTGTGACCTGATAAAGTACAGGGGATGATCCCTAGTTTTTTGTATGTGTTGAGACCAGTTTTTAGTATAAAAAGTGGTCTAGGAAAAAATCCCATATAGTACTGAGAAGAATGTGTATTCTGCATCTGATGCATGGAATATTCTATAAAATTTGTAAGGTCCAGTTGGTCTATGTGGCTATTTAAGACCTTATTTTCTCTGTTGAATTTTTTGCTTTGATGTCCTGTCTCTTAGTGAAAGATGGGTATTGAAATATCTCATAATTATTGTGTCTTGCCAGGTCTATTCCTTTATCTCCAATTAAATTTGTTTTATGAAGCTAGATGCTCCCTTATTTGGTGAGTAAATATTAAATATCATTATGGGTTCTTGGTTGACTATTTTTTAACTAATATGTTGTGTCCTTCTTTGTGTCTTCTCATTAGTTTGAAATTGAAGTGTGAGTTGTATGAAATTAATATCACAACTCCTGCTTTTCTTTGGTTCCCACATTCTTGGTATATTGTTTTCCAGTCTTTAATTTTCAGCCTTTTATGGATTTTATGGATGAGGCAAGTCTCTTGAATGCTACATATTGAGAGTTTGTTTTTTAATCCAATTGCCCAGTCTATATCTCTTGAATGGTGAGTTAAGACCATGTACATTGAGAGTAATTATTGAGAGGTGCTTGTTATTCTGCATCCATTTGGTACTTATTTATGTTTTTTGACTCAGATTTAGCTTATTGTTTTCTTAAATTCCCCACCTTATTATTCATTCCTTTGATCTTATATTTTGGGTTGTCTTACCTCTCCCTTATACGGTGTTTCACTGAGGATCCTCTGCAATGTTGGCTTGGTGGTCAAAAAACATTTAAACAAGTCAATCTTATGGAATGCTTTGAATTCACCATTTTAAAAGACAGCTTTACTGGGTAGTGTAATCTTGGTTGGCATTTATTCTTTTTCACAACTTGAATGATGACTGACCAAGCTTTCCTTTCCTTTCAGGTTGTTGTTGTGAAATCAGCTGTTGTTGTGATTTTTTGCCTTTATAAGTGAGTTGGTGTTTCTCTCTTGTAGCTTTTAGGATAGCTTCTTTGCTCTCTAGATTAACCATTAACCATAATGTGCCATGGAGAGGCTCTGTTCTGATCTCCTCTGGGGTTCTGAATGTTTCAATTGTATAGGTAGCCACCTTTTGCCTTAAGTTTGGGAAGTTTTCATTCAATATTTTATTAATATTAATATATTATTATTTTATTAATTTATTATATTAATATATCTCCTAATCTTCTCATGTTGTTTTCAGCTTCTTCATGAACGCCCTGAATTCCTAGGTTTCATTTCTTCATTTTATCAAAGACCTGTTGAAATTCTTGCTCATACTGCTTCATTTTTTTTCTTTTTCAGCATTTGAGTAAATAAGGTCTCCACTTTTTCTTCAGCTTCAGCTATCCTATTATTGACTTCATCTAGTCTAGATACTGAAGGTTCTACTGTAATACTGAGTTGATTAATTTTGCCTTGCATCTCAAGGACCTCTTCTTGATTCTTCTTCAGGATCTCAATTTATCTGGTTAATTTTTCTTCCAAGTTAGATACCTTTGTGTCCAGTAAATTAATTGCTCTCATGGTGGTGTCTTTGAGGTCTGTCAACATATTTATAAGCAGGGTTCTGAATTCTCCATCAGGCATCTCCAAGAATCTGGTTACCCTGAAATTTTCTGGTAAGGGGGTTTGGTCTATTTTACTTTCCAATCCAGCCTGACCATGCATGTTTCATGCATTTTTCTGCTGAGGATTGCCCATTGCTTGGTCTGGATGCTAGGTCTCACCTCCTCTGTAGGTAAAGAGGTTCTCCTACCCACTCATGCATGACTAGATGATAACTGGTCACTGACACTTGGCTCCCCCACTCCCATAAACCCCAGCCTTTGGGTCTAGTGCCTAGCTCTTGTTGCAGCCTCTGCAGCCAATAGTGCCCCATCTGTTTCTTTCCATCCTTTGAGCTCACGGCCATTGCCTTGATCATCTCTCTTAGGCTTTCCTGGCCAACAGTGCCCCTTCTGTGTGTAGCAGGAGCTCCTGGGACTTAAATAGAGTGCTGCAGCCTAAACAGTGTCTCTTAGGCTCCCTGCACTCACGGCACCAGTTCTCTGCATCACAGGAGCTCCTGGGTCTTAAATGCACCACTGCTTGAACTGTCTTTTTTTTAGAGTGGTCCATTCTGCAAGTGCCCTTTGTCTGGGTCACAGGTGTTCCTGCACTGTAAGCATGCCACTGCCTGATCCACCTCTCTTAGGCTCTCCAGACCTGCTGCATCCCTTCTCTGTGAGCAGGTGCAGGTGGCCCTGGGCCCTGAAGGTATTACAGCCTAAACAGTTTCACTCTTTGTCCCTGATCCTGCCAGTATTCCTAGTACCTAAATGCACCCCTTCCTGAACTGTCTCTCTTAAGCTTACTGGTCTCACAGGTACTACTTTTCTGGGTCATAGGCACTCCAAGGCTGTAAACACATGGCTGCCTGAACCCTATCTCTTAGGTTCCCTGGACCTGTAGCACCACTTCTCTGCATGGCAGGTGCAGGCGCTCTGTCACAGCCTTAACTGTTTGTCTTCTGGTCTCACCAACACTTCCAATGTCCAAACATGGCCCTGCCTGAATCATCCCTCTTGGCTTTCCAGTTCTTCAGTACTACTTCTCTGGGTCGCTGGCCTGGACCTTAAACTTGCCAGTGCCTGAACCATCTCATTTAGTATACCCACTCTGTGTCAAACTCCCAGGCCCTAAATATGCCTCAACCTGAACAGACTTTCTTAGATTTCGGGTTTCTGCAGCGTGAGCCATTCCTATCCATCATTTGCCACCACCCAATCTCTCTCCCTCTGCCTTGAGTTTCAGTGGTGCCAGAACCCAGGGCAGCACCAGTCTCTCCCCTCTAGCCAGCTGTGCAGGCTCCCAGAGGGCCCCATATCTGCTGATACCATTTGTAGTTGTCTTCCCTGGGCTCTAGTGAGTAGCCCTGCTGTTTATTTCTCTTCTCTATAGTTTTAATCTCCACTATTTTGGAAGTTGTCCTGATGCCATCCTTTCTTTAAATAATTAAAGCTGATTTCCACTTTTTTTGTTTCAAATCAAGAACTTTGTGTGTTTCTCTAACAGTTTTCCTCCCCAGTCGACGTGTTCCTGTTAGCCATCTGCATCTCAACAGGAAATTTGATGAAATGTCTTTTAAAAAACGTTTCTGCATTGAGGTGCTAGTGTTATTGAATGTGCTTGTGTCTATATTTTATTGCCTGCAGCTGTACCACTGTGGCATCCGATCCCATCAGATCTTGGAAGCTAAGTAGGGTCGGGCCTGGCTAGTACTTGGATGGGAAACTATCTGGGAACACCAGGTGCTGTGGGCTTGGGAGAAGAACCTGGCAACTCACTCCCAAAAAATAATTAGCCATTGAAAACCCTATGAATATCAGAGAAGCACGACAATAGTGTTTCATCTGTTGTACACAGAGTCACTATGAGTTGGATACTGACTCAATGGCACCTAACAACAACAACAACAACAACAACAACAACAACAACATCAACATATTTTATTTGTCTGTAGTTTCTTCTATGGTGATGTTTTTAGCATAAGTGTAATGCAACTTTATAGATTGTATTGGGAAATATCTCTTTGTCTTTAATTTGTTGGGAAATATTGTTAGTTCTTTATGTTCTTAGCAGAATTTACCAATAAAGGCATCTGGGCCTAGGGTTCACTTCATGAGAAAATTTTTATTACTATTTCAGTTGCTTTACTTTTTATTTATGTCTATTCAGATTTTCTATTTCTCCTTGAGTTGACCTAGGTGGTGCCATGCTATGAATGTCCCACCTAAAACTCATGTGTAAATTTAAATGCCCTTGTGATAATATTAAGGAGTGGGATCTTTAACAGGTGATTAGCTTATTAGGGCTCTTTCCTCATTAATGGAATGATGCCATTACCATAGGAATGGGCTAGTTATCTTGGGAGTAAACTCTCAATTTAAAAAGTAAGCTTGTTTTTCATTATTTCTCTGTCCTATGCCTCTCTTGCACTTTTGTCTTTAGCCATGAGACAACAGGCATGAACTTGAGTCTTCCCTCAACTTTTTGTTCAGGGTACCTAACAGTTTGTCAATTTTGTTGGTCTTCTTAAAGAATCAACTTGTAGTTTTGCTAACTTTCTATCCTGCTTTTCTATTCTCTATTTAAATAATTACTCATATTATTTTTATTATTTTCCTCCTTGCTCTTTTTTTCCCTGTTTTTAGTGGAAGTTTAAGTCATTAATTTGAGATCTTTCTCTTTTAATTTAGTTATTTGTGTCTATAAGCTTCTCTGTAAGCACTGTTTTAGCTGCAGTTTTTATATGTTGTTGTTGTTAGGTGCCGTCGAGTCGGTATCCAACTCATAGCGACCCTCATAGGGTTTTCAATGGCTGATTGTTTCGGGATTGCCTTGGGAGTGGATTTCCAGGTCCTTCTCCCATGCAGTTTTTATATGAGGTGACTTAATTTTCATTCACTTCAAATTTTTTTTCTTGGTTTCTTAATTAAAGAATGGGTTGTTGGGTGCTAGAGATGTAGCTCTTGCCCAGAACACTTGCCTAGCATGTGTGAGGCCCTGAGTTCAATTCCCAGTATTCCCACCACCGCAAAACTAGCAAAGAAACTTGAGGCTGGAGATGCAGTGGTAGAGCGCTTGTTGCCTAGCACGTGCAAGGCCTTGGTTTTGATCTCCAGAACTGCTAAATAAATAGTAAGAATGTGTTATTTTCTATACACTCATGCATTTTCTACTTTCCTTCTGTTATTGATTTCTAATCTCATTCCATCATAGTCAGAGAACATACTTTGTGGTATTTATGCCTTTTCAAATTAATTGAGGCTTATCTTATGACATATGGTATATCCTGTATAATGTTCCATGTGCCCTTAAAGATGTATATTTTTTAGGCTGTGTATGGTAGCATATGCTAATAATCCCAGCACTCAGGAGGCTGAGGCAGGAGGATGGTAAATTTGAGGCCAGTCTGTATCACATAGTGAGACCTTGTCTCAGACAAAACAAAACAAAGCAACAACAAAATGAAAAACAAAGAAAAAAAATGAACAAAAAAAGCATGTGTATTTTTTGTTGTTGGGTGGTGTGTTCTAGTGTCTGTGGTGTTGTTGTTGTTAAGTGTCATTAAGTCAGGTCCGACTCATAGCGACTCTATGTACAACAGATTAATAGGGTTTTCAATGGCTGATTGTTTTTCAAGGTTGTTTTGGGAGTGGGCTTCCAGGTCCTTCTCCCATTTTTGCAGTGCTAAGGATCAAAACCGCCTGCAGCGGTAGCCCTGTGGCGTCCGATCCCATCAGATCTGGGAAGCTAAGCAGGGTCAGGCCTGGTTAGTACCTGGATGGGAGATTGCCTGGGAACACCAGATGCTGTAGACTTGGGAGAAGGACCAGGTAACCCCCTCACAAAAATCAATCTGCCAATGAAAACCCTATGAACAGCAGAGAAGCACTGACAATAGTGTTTTCCCTGTTGTACAGAGGGTTGCTATGAGTCGGATACCAATTTGACGGCACCTAACAACAACAACAAGGATCAAAACCAGGGCCTCAGTGCATAGCAGCACTCTACCAACTGAGCCAAACCACAGCCACCTGGTGTCTGTGGCTTAAATCTTCTTATTTCCATATCGATCTGCCTAGTTGTTCTATCTTTTATTGAAATTTGAGTATTAATTCTTCAACTATTATTATTGAGTTATTTCATTATTGATTTATACCTTCAAGTATACCAGCTTTGCTTCATGTGTATAGATACTCCAATGTTAGTTGGAGATGAGTTTATTATAATTCTTATATTTTCTTGATGAATTGGTGCTTTCATTAGTATTAAATGTCCTCTTTGTCTTTAGCTACAATTTTTTAAATTAAAATCTATTTCATCTAATATTAGGCTGGTTGCTCTACTTTACTTTTGGGTATTATTTGCAAGGTGTATCTTTTTTCCATTCTTTTACTCATGCCCATTTGTTTCTTTGAATCTGAAGTTTGTCGTTGGATCATGTTTGTTATCCATTCTGTCTACTAAATCTGTATTTTAGTCTTACCTGCATTTTTGTTGTTGTTGTTAGGTGCTGTCGAGTCGTGTCCGACTCATAGCCACCCTCATAGAGTTTTCAATGGCAGATTGTTTCGGGATTGCCTTGGGAGTGGGTTGCCACGTCCTTCTCCCATTTTTGCGGTGCTGGGAATTGAACTCGGGACCTCAGAGACTGCAGAGCAGTGCTCTACCAACTGAACTAAATCCCAGCCCTAAATCTGTATCTTGATAGCACATGCTATTGTTGTTATATGCTGTCCAGTTGGGTCTGACTCATAGCGACCCTATATACAACAGAATGAAACACTCCTCAACATTGTGTCATGCCTGGAACTATTGTCAGTGCTTCTCTGCTATTCATAGGGTTTTTAATGTTGGGTTATTTCAGGAGTGGATTGCCAGGTCCTTCTCCCTAGGCTGCAGCACCTTGTATTCCCAGGAGATCTCCCATCCAAGGATTTAATGAGACTGACCCTGCTTAGCTTCCAAAATCAGGTGTGATCTGATGCCAGGGTGCTATGGATGCAAAGAGCACATTAGTCCATTTATATTTAATGCAATTATCCATAAACTAGAATTTACATCTAATAATTTTCTGTTTTCTAGATGTCTCTATCTTTTTTGCTCTTCTGATCCTCCATACTACCTTCATTTGCGATAAATAGATATTTTCTACTATAATATTTTAATTTCTTTGTTGCTTTTACTGTATTTTTTCTATCATTTGCTTAGTGTTTCCCTGGAAATTATGATAACATATTAACTTATAACAATCTAGTTTTCATACAAAAAATTTAATTTCCATAGTATGTAAATCTCCACTTTAATATCGTTCCATTTACTTCTCCCTTTTTGCTATTATTGATATGAAAATTGTTATCAAAAGCCCATCAATGCAGTTTTATTTTTATTTCTTTGTGCAGTTAGTTTAAATTACATAGAAGTTAAAAAAGAATTAAAAATATATTTATGTTTTTAAAATATTTATTTAAGATATTTCATTTCACCAGTTTTTAAATTTCTTCATATGGGTTTGAGTTGCTTTCCAGTGTCCTTTCATTTCAGCCTGAAGGATTCCTTTCAAAATTTTCTTTAGGGTAACTTAACTGGAGACAACCTCCTTCAGCTTTTGTTTGCCTGAGAATGTCTTAATTTCTCCTTCATTAAAAAAAAACTCATTAAAAAATTCAGTTAATATAAAGTTAACTATTTTAACATTCATAACTCAGTGATAGTGGGTACATTTACAATATTGTGCAATCATACAACTTTGTATTAAGTTTTGATACATTTTAATCAGTATTTTTTGTAAGACAGATCAATTACTCTCTCAGATTCTCTTGGGTTTTGTTTTTACTAGAATATTTAAATTTCTTCTTCATTTTAAAGGATAGTTTTTCTGCTTAAAGAATTTTTCATTGACAGTCTTTTTTTCTCAGAACTTTGAATATGTCATCCAACTGATTTCCCCTCTCCATTGTTTTTGATAAGAAGTAAGCTATTAATATTATTAAAATATGTAATAATTTTTTCAGGACACTACTGTGGGTGGCTTATCAGTAAGGGTGACTTGGAATCCTCTTCATTTTTCAGCTTGTATCTGATATATGCATTGTGATATATGCATGTACTTAGAGTTGAAGTTTTTATAAAGTAGGAGACTTTAGCCATGGTTCATTTCCTTGCCTGTGGACATCCAAAGGCAAGTAAAGGTAAGTGTAATGGGGAAAAAGCAGTTAGGAGTGATAACAGTGTAAGGGGTGGCAAATAGTATTGTTTATGGTGTAATTAAGGTAGGTTTTTCTGATTTTGAGCAAGGAGCTGGTAAATACAAGGGAATAAGCCATGCACATATTTAAGAGAAATTATCTTCTATTTGCAAAAGTATTTTATGAGTCAGTGTTTGTGATCTGCTGAGAGGCTATTTGGCATATATAATTCATGGAAGGGCTGGGGTTTAACTCAGTTGGTAGAGTGTTGCTCTCCGTAATCTGAGGCCCAGGGTTCGATCTCTAGTACTGCAAAAATGGAAGCAGGACATGGCATCCCACTCCTGAAACAGCCATTGAAAACCCTACAAGTAGCAGACAAACACTGACATAGTACCGGGCATAGCACAGTGCCGGGGAGTGTTTCGTTCTATGGTACATAGGATCCCTATGAGTCGGACCCAACTCGAATGTACCGAATAACAAGAATTCACAGAAGTGTACCAGAACTGACACTTGATAAGGAATTGTATTAACTCTTCCTCCTTTTATTTTTTAAGAAGTCCCTTGTTACGTTGTTCTAAAGTACTTACTTCCAAACACAGTTGTAGTGTACACATAAACCAGCACCTCCAAATAGTTAATCTCCCATTGTCTGGAATGAGGTTGCTTAGAAGGAAACTCTGAGATAGGAATTACTTATCAAGTGATTTATAGTGAAAGAACTGTCAAGACAAAAACCTGTAAGGAAATAAGGAAAGCAAGAGACAACTGGGAAGGAACTCAAGCAATATTAAGATTTCTGCCCAAATATATCTTCAGCCTGATCCCAAACAAGTTCTGGTGTATGAATGGTACTAGATTGTGCTCCATGTTCCTAAAGTCCTAAACTGTCTAGAAAGGAGTTAATAATCACTGTTTGACTGAAAGTAATCAATGTTCAACTAAACAAGGGATAGTATGACTGTCCCCTCATGTCTGTCAGCTTGTTGTGCTGTGGGTGCTTGTATGTTGCAGTGATGCCACTGGTTTTTCAGATACCAGGAGGGCCACCTATGGTGGACAGGTTTCAGGTGAGCTTTCAGAATAAGACAGACTAGAGAGAAGGACCTGGAAGCCCACTCCTGAAATAACTAGCCATTGAAAACTCTATGAATAACAGAGAATCACTGTCAAATATAGTGTCAGAAAATGAGTCCCCCTCTCAGGATGGAAAGCATTCAAAAAACGACTGGAGAAGAGTTGCCTCCTCAAAGTAGAGTTGACCTTAATGATGGGAGTGGAGTAAAGCCCCTGGGACTTCGCTTTGCTGACATTGGCAGGACTCAAAATGAGAAGAAACATAGTGGTCACAACAATGGGCTTAAATATACAATGATTGTGTGCATGGCACAGTGTTGGGTAGTGTTTCATTTTGTTGTACATACAGTTGCTATAAGTCTGATTCAACTCAACAGCACCTAACAACATCAATAATATTATGACAGTATCAGTGACTCATGCGATCATGTAATTCATATGGATGTCTTAGGGTATCTTCAGGGCTCCGTACACTTTCAGTGGCTGGAGAGTAGTATTAGGGGTAGTAGATGCTATTGATTCTTCTCACAGATCCCCTTTAATAGGCTTTGCTCAGAAACACTAGAGTGGTTACTCCTTATTCTTCTCCCCATAGCTCAAATCTAATTTTTCCAAGAAGAAGTACAAATGCCTACCCCCTTTGCATTTGTGGCTGGAATCATAGGTATGTGGTACAGTACCTGACTAGAATATACACTCTTTTTAAAGTGTGCACAGATTGTTTATCAAAATTGACCTTTTATGGGTCACGAAGCAAATCTCAACCAACTTTAATTGGCTGAAATCATAGAATATGTTCATTGACCACAGTGGAATTAAGGTTGCAATCAGTACAAAAAGATACTAGAAAGCCAAAAATATTAGAAAATTAAGCAGCATGTATCTAAATAAGTCAAAAATCATAGAAAGACTCCAAATAGAAATTACATTTTGAATTGCATTATAGTGAAAATATGACATTATAACTTGTCCAAATTACCTAATGTCCACTGCATGTAAAAAGATTAGAGGAAGCTTTAAAGTCATATATACATTTTTAGAAAAGAAGAAAGACTAAAAATCAATGATGTAAACATCCACCTCAAGAAGGATAACTCCAAGCACATTAAGCTCCATGAAAGGAGGGAAATAATGAAAGCAAATATCAAGAAAATGGAAAGCGGCTGGGCGTGGTGCACGCCTATAATTCCAGCAGCTCAGGAGGCGGAGGCAGGAGGATCGCAAGTTCGAGACTGGAGGCAGTCTGCGTAATTTAGAGAGACCCTGTCTCCAATAAGTTAAAAAATGTGTTGAGGGTGCAGCTCAGTGGTCTAGCACTTGCAAAGCATGCAAGTGCAAGTCCCTGGGCTCAACGCCCAGCATATATATATATATATATATATATATATATATATATATGCGATATATGTATGTGTTTTAACAGTTGGCATATTACTGGTAAAATACTGAAAGCTTTCTTTCTGAGATCAGAAATGAGATATGGTTGTCTGTATTATCATTTCTAATCAACACTGCAGGGCTGGGGTTTAGCTCAGTTGGTAGAGTGCTGCTTTGTGCACTCTGAGGCACTGGGTACAATCCCCAGCACCACAAAAGTGGGAGAAGGACCTGGCAGCCAACTCCTGAAACAATCTCCAATCAGCCATTGAAAACCCTAAGAATGGCAGAGAAGCATTGACATATTGTCAGGCATGGCACTGTGTTGAGGAGTGTTTTGTTCTGTGTACATAGGGTTGCTAAGAGTCGGACTCAACTCATGACACCTAACAACAATTAAGGTTGCACTGGATATTCTAGCCAGTAAAATGAGATGAATGAAGCTTACAAAGATTGGGAAAGGAAGAAATAAATGGTTCATTATTTACAGATAGCATAATTGTGTTTAGAAATTCCACATGTAACTACAAATTATTTACTAGGATCAATATGTAAACT
>VMDO01034241.1:0-17174 GCA_007922755.1 Pedetes capensis | reverse complement strand
TATATCTACCAAATCAAGTTGTGTATCTTAATCACATATAATAAGAAGGAAGAAAACATAACAAAACAATCAAATGCATGGTTTTAAAACAAATGTTTCTACTTGTGCAACATAGAGTATGAAGACAGTAAAATGGGACAGAGATGCCAAGTTGTAATAACTCTAGGCTTTTGTCAGAGGGGCATCAGTATTCTATTTTACAAATTCCAAGGCAAGAGACAATATAACATCTTTTTTATAAAACTTAAATGTGTACAGCAGATATTGTTAACGGCCCACCCTTGACCTTCACCTCTGCCTGTTGAAGCTTGCCTGCTGGAAACACCTGGAAATCTCTGCCTAAGGGTTTTTTCTGGCTGAAGGAACAAGAAGTCCTCATGCAGGTCTGGCTAGAAATACCAGAAAGTTAATGCTCCTGGAAGCAACACTTAGGAATGACAAAAAAGTGTGGGTGGACAAATATATCAACCTCCTGTGCCCCCTGTTGGAATAACTCTGAGGGATATTTGTTACTGTGTTAATCTGGCAGGATTGAGCCCAGTTATCAGTAGACAAGGATATGAGGGCATGTAGTTTAGTTTGGTGTGGGAGAAGGATGTGGCAGTCCACTACCAAGGCAATCCCAAAATAGTCAGCCATTGAAAACCCTCTGAGGGTCACTATGAGTTGGACACAATTCAATGGCACCTAACAACAACAACAAGAAGTTTAGTTTGGTGCTGCTCCCAGGAAACACTAGTAGAGCAGGGTGAAATGAGATGGCAAGGGGAAGGAAGCCAATATCACAGGTTACCTTTGTGGTAGTCGGGTTGAATCCTGATGGGGACCTGTGGGAAACTATGTAGAACATGCCTCAGAGTACCCCTAACAAAGTCAGGGAAGCTGGTTTACTTATGTGCCAAGGCCCATTGACCATGGGCCGAGGGTTGATCCTGGTAGATATGGACTGCTCAGCCCAGCAAACAGCAGTGACCACAGAGGGGAGTGCAGAGAGGAGTGTGTGCTGCTGAATAGAAGTCAATGGCCAGGGTGCACAAGAATGGTGGCTGCTAAGGGGCTCCGACAGCATCTACTATAGAGAGGCCCAAACCCCAAAGGAGTACACCAGCAATGGCTTTCCAGTGACTTACATAAGTTCTGAAGGACTAGAAGGAGTTAGTGGGGTTTAGGGGAGGGCTATGGGAGAGGGACAAGAGCAGTAGGTAGGAAGAGCCTAGGTCTGAAGGGAGGCCCATTAGATGAGATACTGTTGAACCTATCCAAAAGAGCACTTGTGCAGGAGGAATGCCAAGAAGAAAGTAAGTTGGAAAGGGAACATGGGGAGTGATGTGAGAGTGAACGATCATGAAAGGAGGGAGATGCTCAGATGTCTACTTCAGGAAACCAGATGACTGCACTATTCACTCCACCAGGGACACAGAAGGACAGATCATTTATGGCCCAGAGAGATAATGATGATTTAATTTTGAAAAAATAACTGAGTTTGAGGCCTATGCAGTATCAAATTAGAGACATGCTGCAGATATTGCTGATAGGGAACTCAGAAGCAATCTGTGCTGAAGATAGATTTGACATCACCAGATATATGAAGCAAAACTAATTCAACACAGATTTTTTTCAAGAGGTACTATGAAAGCAGTGAATGTGAAGGAAGAAGTTCCTTCTCTTTTGGAGTTTACAGTATAGTACCTACTCCACCCTCAATAGATATTGGAAGAAATCACGGTGCCAGATAAGATGCACATGAAGACCATGAGTACTGAAAACAGAAGAGCTCGGAGCAATTCTGACATCTGGGGAACAACCAGGGGAAGGAAAGTATTTTAAAGAAACAAAGAATGAATGGACAGAGGCATAGAAAAAAATTTCAGAAAGACAAAGACTAAAAAGCTTCTATAATAACAATGTGGGTTTACTGGTCACTGTTGTGTGTGTTGAGGTGGGAGGAAGTGCTTGGCAGAAATGTTAGTATAGTGAGTACAAGAATAGATTAAAGATGAGCTGGACATGGTGGTGCGCACCTCTCATCCCAGCAACTCAGGAGGGGACAGGAGGATTATGGGTTCGAGGCCAGAGGCAGCCTGTGCAATTTAGCGAGAAATTGTCTCAAAAATAACAAAAAAAAGGAGACTGGGGTGTGTTTCAGTGGTGAAGCACTTGTCTAGCATGGGTTCAACCCTGGGTTCAACCCTCAAACTCCCTGTACTTAAAATAAATAAATAAATAAAGACAAAAAAGAGTTAGTGATGTTTATATTGTCTGGGTATCATAAATATCCCCTATCACTAAATATTAAAATATAACTGATACTTTTTAAAGAAACAAGTCTCATCTTGGATCCTTCATAAATATTTCTAACTTATTCCTTGGATCATGACATATCTCAATAAGAAAAGTAACACTTGCCATTAGTAAAGCAGTTTAAAGTTTATAAAATAAAACATACGTCTAGGTACCTGCCAGGATTCTTGGTTGCAAGCAACAGAAATTTAACTTTTTAAAAAAGGATATATTGCAATATATTAGAAAAATATCACCATTTTCTTGGAGACAGACTTGGAAAATACACAGAAGTCAAGAGAGACTAGGTAACAAAAGTATCTCTCTTAGATACCTAACACTAACATAGTGCCCATACAGTGTTACTGTCATGGGACACAGTGGTCACTCCCCCACGCCACTGATCTCCAGGTCTCTTCTGCATCACATTCAAGATTCCAAGTGCAGGCAGAAGTATCTGTTTGGCTAAGTCTAGGTCACATTCCCTGGCTCTTCCCATCTGAGGGTGGTAGAGGGGATATCTTCCCTCTGAATCTCTCACAGTGGAATTTGGGATCTGCTTTCCATCAGGCTGGGTAGGCAAGAAATGGCCAGGAACAAAATCCTGGTTCTGAAATATGGAGTGGAATTCCTGAGTCTAGAAAGTAACACTAAGATGGTTGAAACTACAACTTCCTAAATCAGTTCTCAGGTAATTTAATCTGCTCAGAGTATAATTTTTATCCTTGGAAATTGCAAATGCTATTCAGATGAAGAGGATGTATAGATGTGACAGAGCTTCAATATGCAAGTCTTTTTGGTTCTCACATAAAACAAGTCAAAAAATAATGCTCTGGAATGTGTTTACCCTATATCAGTTGCTGCTTTGGCTTAAAAATCCATGAGTATATGCAATGTTTATAGAACTTGTTTGTGTATGTGGGGGGAGGTTGGACAGGGGAATGCTTTAGATATATCAGATTTGGGATATCAAAGGGTCTATGATTTCTTGACTCTGTTATTAGATACTGTGTTTTTAATTTATCAACAGGATTTTTTGCCTTATTCATGTAGTAGAGAAATGGGGACTTTTTGAATATAGTTTGCCAAGAAAAATAATGTAATTTATACTTACAGAAGAAAACAAGATTGTGAGTAAAGAGGACTTAGGTATACATATAACGAACAAAACCTTAATAGTGCATTTTTCTGATATATGTATATATATATATATATATATATATATATATATATATATATATATTCCTCTGATTCAACAAGATGAAAGAATAAATCAAAATGGAAATGAAAAATATTCACAAAATTTTTCAGTGAAACCATTGAAAATGCTAACCCAAAATGTTGAGTTATACCTTTGCCTCCAACAGATACCAGCCTCATCCAATCTAATTCACTGGCTGTGTTTCAGGCTGCAGTTAGCTGAGGTTGGTGCTAGAAATCAGGGTGGGTCCTGATTTGCCTCATGAAGCCCAGCATGAAAGGGTAATAGCTACGTGAGGCGTGCTTTCATCTTGGCAATTTTAGGAGGCCAGACACCAAGCCTCACTGAACAAGCATATGTAAGATCTCTACTTGAATCAGAGCTGCTAACTTTCCATCAGCAAATCAAGTCATACAGCCAAACATAACACCAATTGGTACAAAATACACTCGAGTCTCTTTAGTGCACTGGATGATCTTACTTCATAAGAGGGAGAGAACCGAGAATACAAGCAAGCTCTCACACCATACAAGGAACCTTTTACTATGGCCCCCAAAGAGCAAAGCTCAAGCACTGCAAATACATTCTGATGAAGAATAGTTTTATGGACAAGACTTAGTCACTGTGTTCATCAACAGTGGGAAACTACCACTTAAATCATAAAGCAGCTCTACGTCTCGTGTGAGTTAGGAGGCTGAGTTCTACAGACATCTAGAAGGTCCCAATACCCAGGTGAATTCTACACATTCCATACAAGATACAGCTGCTATTTTTGAGTAATTAGGCTCAAACCTACCCTATATGGAGCTTTCCCTAAGCCTCCAAACCCTCAAATAGCAGTATTTATGGCATCTTGAATTGGATTCTCTGAAAAATGACTAAGCCATGGAGTTGCATGCACCAGGTTTATTAAGAAGCCTCTTGGGAGATAAACCAGAAAGTTTCTCTCCCTCTCTCCCTCACCCTCCTTTCCCCCCCCCCCCATCTCCCTCCCCTCTCCCCCTCTCTTCTCTCACCTACTTCCTCCCTCTCAGCAGTGTTGGGGATCCAACCCTGGACTTCACAAGTACTAGGCATACACTTTGCCACTGAGCTGTGCTCCCAGCTCTTTTGAGCTTTTCTGCTGTCCTTTGCACTAGCTAAGTAATATGTAAAAGGCAAATTGAAAAAGCCCAGAGGCAGTCTATATGAAGTCTGAGTAACTCCATGCTTCAGGAAAAACAGAATTAATCCAGAAAGGAAGTTAGGGGATGCAGTGCTGTCACAGAGACAAGACCCTAAGTGGGCTGAGGAGGGAAATAAAAAGGAAGAGGTAGGAAAAAGGACAGCAGAAGGAAAGAAACAAATTTTTGCTAAACCACACTTCGAGGAATATGATTGGAGGATTTCAATAATTGAAGATTTGCAGGATAATTTTCTCTGTGCTGTACAATCTAACATCCTTTAAAGGAGTCCACAATAAATACTTTGCTTGCTTTGCAACTTTTGAAAGTGTTGGATTTGTGTTTGTTTAGATGTGACACTTACTTGGTCTGGACAAGAAGTAGTTTTGCTGCATCCAAATTATACAAATGTAGTAAGACAACTAATAAAGATTTGCCAGGATAGAGATGCTGTAGTGGACTTCATGATGGTTCCCAATAGGTTGTCTCTCATTTTTATTATGCTTTTTGCTGTTTTGTGCTTATGAGAACCCCTAGAAGGCTCTCTCAATGCAGTTTCCAGTTATTCGTGGTATGTGCATGACTTATGGTCATTTTTGTTTTTTTGAGAAAGAGTCTCACTCTGTAGCTGAGGCTGGCCTGTGACTCACACTATGTAGCCCAGGGTCACCTCAAACTCATGGCAATCTTCTGACCTCAGCCTCCCCAGTGCTGGGATTACAGGAATGCGCCATGCCTGGCTTGTCTCATTAAAGGTAAGATCTGTCTATGCAGATCCAGCGTCTCTAGTAGTGCTGACAGAGTACAAGATGAATGAAGCCTGTGAGAATGAGTGAATGGACCCTAATAGGATCATATTATTAGTTAAAGTGAAAATGAAATCAGTGGTCAGGAGCCAGGCAAGCTGGCGCACGCCTGTAATCCCAGTGACTTGGGAGGCAGAGGAAGGAGGGTCGTAAATTCGAGACCAGAGGCAGTCTGCATAATTTAGTGAGACCTTGTCTCAAAAAGTAAAAAAAAAAAAAATAGCTGAGGGTGCAGCTCAGTGGTCCAGCACTTGCAAGACATGCAAGCGTGAGGCCCTGGGTTCAACTCCCAATACTGCAAAAATATAAAAATAAATAAATAAAATAAAATAAAACAAACAAGAAATCAATGGTCAGGATTTTCCTTAGGCATCTGGGAAAAACAGGGAAAAGCACAGTGGGAGCATCTTTTTATTGTCAAAGGCACAATTTCATAAGTTACTTTTAGATCTCTTGAGGCTCAGTTTCACTTTAAGTCTAAAAACTACATCTCAATCCAATAATAAATATGGTCACTCAGCCAAGTATAAGCATGCAGGAGCCACTTACACTACCAAATGAAATCTATTTATCAAGAGTAAGTTAAAAGCTCAAATATATTAGACCATTTAGCAAAAACATAAATGCTGCGGCAAATATAGTGATTACAAATGCCACATTGTGAAGCCAACTCATTCAACATTTAGTTCTCTCCAGAAAGAGAGCTGATTTCTTATTCAGTCAGTATTACTTTAAGTGGAATGTTGTGCTTACAGTTACAAATTCATGAGATATAATTATAATTCCTATAAGTTTTTCTTTTTGGAGGTACACAGGGGTTGAACCCACGGCCTTGCCCATGTGCATACTTTGCAAGCAATCTACCACTGAGCTGTACCACCAGCCCATTTTTATTTTTTTTTGAGACAAGGTCTTGCTAAGTTATACAGGCTTCCTCTGACCTTAAACTTGTGATCTTCCTGTTTCTACCTCCCGAGTCATTAGGATTACAGGCGAGCACCATCTGCCCAGGTTTCTATAAATTTTTATGTTGAAAATACTGGAAATATCTTTGTTATAACCTTGAATACTTAACTGTTACTCACAGATAGCATATATATATATATATATATATATATATATATATATATATATATATATATATATATATATTAACATGTTCCCAATAGACTACTCTTTGCTCCTTTGCATTTTGAAAGCTCAAAATTCTAGTGTCTTCCTATACCCAATACTGCCTTATCAAGAACCATACTTTTTCTTGCTAGTCCTGC
Source organism: Pedetes capensis (assembly GCA_007922755.1). Classification (NCBI taxonomy): domain Eukaryota; kingdom Metazoa; phylum Chordata; class Mammalia; order Rodentia; family Pedetidae; genus Pedetes; species Pedetes capensis. The sequence continues at coordinate 10,453 of VMDO01034241.1, read as the reverse complement.
TATCTCAGTGGTTGACAGCCAGTATGCACATATGATGCAGCTCATTCATAGGCAGCATTTACTGTTTGGAGTTTCCTGAAAAAAGCCAGGTCCAGAAATGAGTGGACAAAAAAGGACAGATCACTCATGGTGATGAGAGCACAACAGTTGATCCACATTTGTTAGTCTCATTAAAGGCAAGCTGAGATGGCATTCTTACCATGGCAGTGGTGCCATGGCACTCGCTCACAATCTGTTCTGGAAAGCTGGTCAGTACCAATCAGTTCAAGTGCCAAGCACTTTTTTCCCCATAAGAAATCATGTTAGTGTACTTACGTGGTTCTAGCATGACACTGAATGGCTAATTCAGACATGCATGTGCCACTCATATTCCTAACAGTAAATTCTTTTTTAATTCAATTGTTGTTCTTATTGTTTTCCTCTTTCCTTTACTATTAGCACTTGTTGTTGTTGTTAGGTGCTGTCGAGTCGGTATCCTACTAATTAGCGACCCTCATAGGGTTTTCAAAGGCTGACTGTTTCGGGATTGCCTTGAGAGTGGATTGCCAGGTCCTTCTCCCACTTTTGCAGTGCTGGGAATTGACTCGGGACCTCAGAGACTGCAGCACAGAGCTCTACCCACTGAGCTAAATCCCAGCCCGATGAAGTTCTAGCATTAGAATATATCTTTCATGGCATGATAACAGTATGGTATATATACACACATATCAGCCAAGCACAGTGGCTCACACCTGTAATCCCAGGGACTCAGGAGGCTGAGAGAGGAGGATGGCCAAGTTTGAGGCCAAAGGCAGCCTGCATAACTAAGCGAGACCCTGTCTCAAGATAAAAATAAAAAATGGGCTGGAGGAGCAACCCAGTGGTAGAATGTTTGTAAAATATGTGCAAGGCCCTGATTTCAAACCCCCGATACTGGAAAAAAAAAACCCACAAGATAATGAATAGAGCATGAGGACAGGTCTTTACTGCCTTGAAACTGATGTATAAATTGATGCTTTCTCTTTTGGGTTAGCATAGTGTCTCAAATAGGTTCCAGCATGATTGTCGAGTCCAGAGCAAGTGGTCAAGTACTGAACCAGAATTTTCTCAAAAATATTGGTGAAGACCGAAATGTTCCAGCACCATGAGGTTTGAGTGCTGACATATCACTGTACTTAGTATTTAGTTATAGGTGAGGTGATGACTGAGTTGGTCAGAGGAAAAAATCCTAAAGCCAACAGAATTACAGGCAACATAAATGCGAATTTGAGGTTATGTTCAGGGTTTAAAAACTCCACTTTCCTTTGTAAGTGTGTGTGTGTGTGTGTGTGTGTGTGTGTGTGTAAAATAGCTATTGTATAAGTCCATTTCCTGTTGCTATAAAAAAAAAAAGCTGAGGCTGGGTAACGCATAAAGAAAAGAAGTTTGGGCTGGAAATACAGCTCAGTGGTAAAACACGTGCCTAGCATGCTCAAGGCCTGGGTTCAGTCCCTGGCATCAAAAGATGAGAGAGAAAGAGAGAGAGAGAGAGAGAGAGAGAGAGAGAGAGAGAGAGAGAGAGAGAGAGAGCGGGCAGAGACAGGGAAGAGAAGAAAGAGGAGAGAGAAACAGAGAAGGGGGAGGGAGAGAGAGAGAAGAGAAGGGAAGGGGAAAGAGAGAAAGAGAGGGGGCAGCAGGGAAGAAGAGAGAGATAAGGGATTTATTTAGCTTACAGTTTTGGTGATTTAAGAGTAGGACACTGACATTTGCTCATCTCTGGTGAGGGCTTTCCTGGCTACATCATAACATGGAAGATGGATGACATCATCACTAGAAGGCATGTGAAAGCGAGATATCCCATGCCAAGACAGGAAGCCAACAAGTGGGCAGGGGCCAGTCTTATTCTTTTATAAGAACTCTCTCTCTCACAGGAACTAACTGGAGTCTGAGGAGAACTATGTTAATTTCTTCCAAGGGCAATGACCTATTACCTTGCACTAAGCCCCACCTCTTAAAGGCTCTGCCACCTCCCAACATCACCACACTGAGGACCAATCTTCCCCATGAAGCCTTGGGGGACACATTCAATCATTATCAACTATAAAGGACTATAACCTAGTTCTTGCTGTTGGATTAGTCACAGTTAATTTAGGCCATGTATAAAAGAATAGCTTGTCACAGTGACCTTACTTTATTTTTAATTGTAGCCAAAGAACTGAGCCAAGAAATAACTTGTAATCTGGTTTCTTTCAAAAGAGTTTTGGGTGAACCCATGTAAGAACTTAAGAACATAGCTGATGCTACATGATAAAATGAAAAATAATGAAAATAATCACATTTTGACTCTTTTTAATTTATTTGCTCCAAAAACAATGGTTGCAGTATTAAGTTAATTATCTGTATGCAATTGTAGCCTGTGGATATAACAGACTATTATCTAAGAATGTTTTGTCCTCCTTGCTGGAAAAAAAATAGGTATGCGTGATTTTCATTAATGTCCCATTTACTAAAATTTCATAAATACATTTCAATCTTATGCACCCATATTATGAGCTATAACTGTAAGTAACTCCAGAGTAATCTAGCAAAAGTAGCAGGACTGTATTAGCAAGGTGGCTGAAAAATAAATTTAAGTAACAGAATAATATCAATGAGAAAATAGTTCTGGTATATTTTAGTGTTCAAAATAAAGATTTTTTAAAAAATTTTTCTTTAAAATTGGATTTTGGAATGTATGAGGTGTGATAAAAAATATGGTGAATGTCTAAATTAAAAAATTTATTACTCATGAAAGCAGACTTCCAAAACTGTTTCAGGAAGTAGCAAGAATAATGGAATAAGTGTGTCTGAAGCCAGGAGAGCATTTTGAAGGGGATTAATGGCAATTTGTGTTTTACTATCATACATTTTTTCTTTAAACATATTTTACATGTTTCTTTTAGACATATTTTTTGTTGACATTTTGTATAAAATCAGAGACTATAGTCATGACAAGGTTCAATTCTCAGCACTGCAAAAATGGGAGAAGGGCCTGGCAATCCACTCCCAAGGCAATCCCGAAACAGTCAGCCATTGAAAACCCTATGAGAGTCGCTATGAGTCGGATACCAACTCGACAGCAAACAACAACAACAACAAGTCATGACAAATTGCACATTGCCAGGCTCAAAATAAATACCTAGTAAACTTTCACCACCAAAACTACCACCACCATCCTCAACTACTACTTCTTATTGAGGAATGGAATCAAATACTTAAAGGACATTTGTTGTTGTTGTTGTTGTTGTTGTTAGGTGCAGAGCCACTGAGGAGAAGCCTAGGGTTCCATGAGATGGGACCCAGTCTCTGGACCTAGACCAGCGTGGTTATAAGACATAAGAGTCTGTGTCCTTTCAGCTATATAGCCTTTGCCCACCTGGGGCAGGTATGGAACCTAGGTAAAACTGTACATGGCAGATTCTATCATAATTAAGAAAGTAACACCCGCCCTATAATAGCTGGCACTACAATGGCTGGAAGACGAAATGCTCTGTGACACTACAGAGCTGGGCAGCAAACCTATCTCCATTGTTTATGCGCAGTGGCCTGGTACAGGTTCTCCAGCTTCTCCTGAGCCTTACTTTTTACATTTGCAAGCTCTTTATATGAACTTGGGTTCCACCAAAAGAAGACCCTGGAGAAGGTTGGAAGTGCAGGGAGTATATGTGGGAGGTGATCTCAAGAAGTCCAAGGAAGGGAGCAGGGAAAGTGAGGCAGAGAAGAAAAGCTCAGGAAAAGTGCACCAGTGAGCAGATCCCTGCTGTGGACAGGTAGACTCATTCCTGTTGAGGACTCTCTAAGAAACCATGAGGAACACACCTCAGAATCACTTGATGGAAAGAGGGAAGCTGTAGCATTTTTCTACTACCTTCCACCTGCCACCTATTTAGGGCTGTCCTCTGAGGGTTCAATACCCTTGGCACTTCTGGGCAACAAAGTTAGCTGCTGGGTTTCTGGAGGGACCCCTCAGGCAGATTTTAAGAATGAAAATAAGGATGGGGAGGAGGAGGGGGAGGACAAGGGGGAGGAGGAGGAGGAGGGGAACAAAGAGAAGGAGAAGAGGGAAGTAAAGAGGAGGGGAAGGAGGAGCAGGAATTAAGGAGGAGGAATATGTAATGGATGAGGGGAAGGAGGAGGAGAAGCTAGCAGTGGTGGTGGTGGTGGTGGTGGTGGTGGTGGTGGTGGTGGTGGCGGCGGCAGACTATGGTGCCAGGTCCTTGTAGTTGGAGTCTATTAGCATACCACAAATCGTAGCTTCATGTGAAATCAAGTGGCTGGAGGGACATGGGAAGGGCATCAACATCATCTACAACCCTTAGGGCAACACTAGTTTCCTTTCCTGTAGATCATAATGATCAGACACAAGAACTATGAAGCACCTTGTCCATAACAGGGACCCAAAAAATTTGAGCAATGATGTAAAAGATGCCCCAGAAGAGGAGGCGGGCCACCACCAAAGGGAGAAACTTGCCAGCACCCCATTGTGGCTGATACAGAGCTTCTCCTGGCCGCCAGGTGAGTGCCTCCACGTGTGTGCAGGTGAGCTGCTCTTTAGAAGCCACCTGCATTACTAATACATTGCTGGTTTGTTTGTTTGTTTTTATGTGTGTGTGTGTGGTACTGGGGGTTGAACCCAGGGTCTCACGCTTGCATGCTTTGCAAGTGTTGGACTACCAAGCTGCATCCCCAGTCCACTTTTTTACTTTTTGAGACAGAGTCTCGCTAAATTATGCAGGCTGCTTCTGGTCTCAAACTTGTGATCCTCCTGCCTCTGCCTCCTGGGTCACTGGGATTACAGGCATGCACCATGGTGCCTGGCACTGGTTTGATTTTTAGATGAGGCTTTTGAGTTTGCAGCAAAAACTGTGAAAGCTGAGAAGCCTATGAGGCAATTCTCGGTTACTTCACATTTGACCTATGCAGTTCAGAGACACAGTTCTACTTATTTTTCCACTCTCAAGGTCACCAGAAGCCAGGGAACAAAACACCTAAAATACCCCATTCATGTGGTAATCCAATTGTCATAAATAGGGCATTTAAAAAATAAGTCAAGTATTACTACCAAATACTTTAGTGAAATAGCTGTACTTAAATTCAAGTGCTGAATATAAATAAAATGTAAACAATGTGGAGTTCTTCTTGCAGAGTATCTGCAATTTACAGAGTTGTTTTATCTACACTGTTTCTTTTGAGGCCCAAGCAACTTAGTTAATACTTTACCCAACTTAAAAAGGATGGAACTGATTTAAAACATTCAAGTAGGTCATTTAATATTACAGAATAATGTATGGAGAAAATAATTCATATTGAAGTTTTCTGTGTCTAGTTCTCAACCAAGGGCAATACTGTCCACCAGGGGACATTTGGCAATATCTGCAGAAATTTTGGAGTTGTTACCATGAGATAGCATGGTGAGGAACCGCTACTGGAATATAGTGGGGTAGAGGCCAACAATGTTGCCAAACATCCTACAATGCAAAGAACAGCTCTCCATAACCCCAAATTAGTTGATTTAAGATGTCAGTAATGCTGAGGTTAATCCCTCGTCTGGTCTAATGTGTTAGCTATCATACCACACTCCTTTCAGTGGACAACTTGACTCTTAATGGGAGCTATAAAAACTTTGGCTCCCTATATAAGACCCATGAAACACAGGAAGCCACAGAGCACATGATATGTGTCTAGTGCATATTGAGATACAGTATAGATGTAAAATACATTCTGGATTTTGAAGACATACTACAAAGTAAGTCATATAAATAATCTCATTAATACATTGTTGTGAGGTGCCTTGGTGCTGTCAAGTTGGTGTCCGACTCATAGCGACCTTTATGTACAACAGGCAAAACAGTATTGTTAATGCTTCTCTACTATTCATAGGGTTTTCAGTGGGTGACTTTTTGGGGGAGTGGGTTGCTGGGTCCTTCTCCCAAGCCTACAGCACCTGGTATTCTCAGGCGGTCTCCCATCCAAGTAGTAACCAGGCCTGACCTGCTTAGCTTCCGAGATCTGACATTATCAGAGGCCACAGTGGTGCAGCTGCAGGCATTAATACATTATATTGGCTAAATGTTGACATATTTTACATCTACTGAATTAAATAAAACATAATTAAAATTAATTTCACCTGTTTTGTTTTACTTTTTAAAAACGACTACAAGAAAATTCAAAATTCCACATGAGGCTCATATTTGTGGCTTGCATTATATTTCTGTGGCTATTGGTGCTATAGATTGCTGGTATAGGAAATATCTAAACATATATCATACAAAGAAGCATGAGAATAGGGTATTTCAAAACAGCCTCCCAATTTCATGTGCATTTGTGATGGGCAGTATAATGCCCTCCCCCAAAGATGACCACATTCAAATCCCTGGAACTTATAGTCAAAGGGACTCTGCAGATGTGATTAAGCTACAGACCTTGAGATGAGAAGACAAACCTGGATTATCTAGGTGCGTTCAATATAACCACGGAAGTCTTTTTAAAGGAAAAAGGGTGCAGGAGAGTGAGAGAAGGAAATATGATGGCAGAAGCAGTGTTGGAGAGTGGAAGATGGTAGGCTGCTAGCTTTGAAAATAGAAGCCAAGGAACTCAGGCAGTACATAGAAGCAGGAATAGGCAAAGGAAAAAATTTTCCCCTTAGACCCTCCATAAAAAGCGCAATGCTGCCAAAACCTTAGCTTTAAACCAATGACACTCATTTCAGACATCTGCTCCCCAAACTTGTAAGGTAATATATTTATGCTGTTCTAAGCTGGGATTTAGCTCAGTTGGTAGAGCGCTGCTCTGCAGTCTCTGAGGTCCAGAGTTCAATTCCCAGCACCGCAAAATGGAAGAAGGACGTGGCAACCCACTCCCAAGGCAATCCCGAAACAGTCAGCCATTGAAAACCCTATGAGGGTTGCTATGAGTCAGACTCGACTCGACGGCATCTAACAACAACAACAAGCCACTACATTTATGATATTTCATTATAGCAACAAGGAAATGATACATATACACTGACAGATTATAGTGCACATCAGCTTTGTTTCAAAATTTAAGATTCTATGAAAATATATGACTTGATTTCATCAAGTAGAAATCTCTATGACTGATGACACACAGTGATCAATGACATATTCTGGGTGTCTATACATCACCATATTTATAATTCAAAGCCATTCCTAAAAGTACTTTACCCAATGAATCACTGTAAACTGTCCTTAGCTTACATGTGATTAATTTATCTGCACAACATACATGGTGCCATAATTGTTGTTGTTGTTGTTAGGTGCAATTGAGTTGGGTCCAACTCATAGCAACCCTATGTACAACAGAACAGAACACTCCCTGACACTGTGCCATGCCCAGAACTATGTCAGCGCTTCTCTGCTAGTCATAGGGTTTTCAGTGGCTGATTGTTTCAGGATTGCTTTGGAGTGGGCTGCCAGGTTCTTCTCCCATTTTTGCAGTGTTGGAGATTGAACTCAGGGCCTCAAAAAGTGCAGAGCAGCACTCTACCAACTGAGCTAAACCATTTGCACAACATACTTTTTGCAACAAGTAGAAATCACTAAAGAGAAAAAGAAAACTGAGAAATAAATTGATTTCCCTATATAACTGACTATCTTCACACCCAATATCATGTCCCATAGATAAACAGATGGCAATTACCTAACTCATGCTACTGAAATAGTAACATAAAAGCAAATTGCTATGAGTTAAAAATGATAAAGTATACAAAAAGGAGACATTTTATCTAGCCACCAAATGGAAGTAGCATGTTGTCATTGTTATTAGATGCCTTCAAGTCGAGTCTGACTCATAGAGCAATCCTATGTACAGCAGATTGAGACATTTCCCAATTCTGTGCCAGGCACACAATCTTATTTATGTTTAAGCCCATTGTTGTAGACACTGTGTTAATCCATCTGGAGGAGGGTTTTCCTTTTTATCTCTGACCTGTCACTCTCGCAAACATAATGTCTTTCTCCAGGGATTGGTCCCTCCTGACTACACATCTAAAATGTGTAAGACAGTCTAGCCATCCTTGCTTCCAATAAGTACTCTGGTTGCACTTCTTCTAGGACAGATCTGGTGGTTCTTTTGACAGTCCATGGTATATTCAGTAGACATCACCAGGACCATAATTCGAAAGCATCAATTATTTTCCTGTCTCCCTTGTTCAATATTCACCTTTCACAACCATATGATGCTACTGAAAATACCATAGTCACTGTTAATCTCTATACTTTTCTGTATTTAATCTCACATGATTACCAAACAAAAAATTTTTTAATTTATACAATTCCTATTAAAATGCTCTGTGCTTGAATGCATAGATGAAGAAGTAATCCTTTGAAAAATATCACTTTTCAAAATAGGTGAGTTTCAGTTAAGTTTTTAAATGGGAGGGATTAATAATATACTAATCTTCTTAGTAATTGAAGTTAATTTGTGAGAACTATAAACTTTAATCTATTTCCAACTTTAAAAGCAGAGAACATAAGTCAACCAGAACAGTATTCATGGCTAGCTATCCAAATTAAAGTGGATTCTCTCTGGGGCAAAAATAGCAAGTGCCAGGATTTAGCACCTGATCTGCAACCAAAATATCCTGTAGCTTTAAGCAAGTCTTTTGCACTGTCTGATCTGGGTTTTCCCTACAATGTTAAAATGTTGGGGCACCTATGGAATTCTAAAGTTTCTTACACTGCAAAAATATTCCATGTTTAAGAATGAATGCAGGCCTGCTTTATTAAGTTCATTCGTGTTAACATATAAAGGCATAACATACAAACATATTTAAATCTTGGGTTGTGTCTCTGACAATGCATGCCAAGGAACTCATAGAAAAAGGGCAGTGTGATTTGTCTTATAGTTTATTCAGTGTCTAGGGATTTGATATTTTCACTTGGCTGGTGGTGAAAATGTTGACATAGATTACTGCCCTCTAATAAAACTAATTTCTATTATATTTGGCAAGAAATCTATGTGTAAAAAAGAGTAGAGTCCAAGCAACAGATGAGCATATCAGCTTCTGCAGCTTTGCCTCCTCCCTTCCTTCTAGCAGTCCCCTCTCCCTTTCCTATCTCTGTCCAGCATCATTAATCAAAACCAAGGCTTAACTATAAATAGGCACTGGAATTGACTTTAACATGGTGGGAAAGGGCTGGGGCAGGTTCCAACTTGGCTACATTTCTCTTCATTCCTGAAGATTTTCCACCAAGGACTACTTCTCCTGCTGCCCTCCTCTCCTCGGTCTTCACCATCCTTCTGCATTATAACTACAGGTGGCACCTTCCCTCTGACCTTGTTGAACACTTTCCTCATTGTCTTAATATAGCACATGCAGTGCTCATCCTCAAAAGATGATACAGGCAAGCATAGAAAGATGTCTATACATGCCACTCAAAAAATATCTGGAGGTTCAAATTAGTCTTATCACTACTCTAAATATAGAATATAACTAAAAATAAGAGATTCGTGGAGGCTTTTGTTAGAAATACAAGAAGAAGAAAAGAGAATGAAGAGGAAAAGGTAAAAAGAAGAGGAAGAGGAGGAGGAAGAAAAAAAGAACAGGAGGCAAAGGAGGAGGAGGAAGAGAAGGAGGAGAAGACCATAATCAAGTCCGGGCAGGAAGGTGATAAGAAAGCATTTAAAGGAGTTGACTATCAAGAAGAGCAATGAAAAACCTCAAACTACTTCTTGTAAAACTTTATTCTAGGATGTCTGGTTCAGAAGGAGTTTAAGTTCCTGCTGAATGGCTCCCTTCTGTTCCAAACATGTAGGTGTTGTGAGCTATAACAAAAGAATACCAAAAAGACAATATATAAAATATACAATTTATAACAGATTGTATATGATATATACATCCTCAAGGACCAGTACTGGTGAGCACTACTGGAGCCAACGCTCAAAGACCCCAAGGCCATGAGACCCCTAAAGTTCTTTCCAGTGAGAGATTAGAAATCCCCTTCCTGATATGAAGGACTGAACTCAGGCTCTAGGCTTAAATTTGGACTAGATTTGGGACATTCTGCTTGTTAAAGGACGCTAAAATCAAACATCATCAATTGACTACAGGTTTACAGATTACACCATGGGTTAACAAAGGACAGAAATTAATATGTGGTGAATCTAATTTTATAAAATAACTTGATAAAGATTTTAAAACAAGTATGTTTAAAACTGCAAGATAAAAGGTGAAATAAAATGTACAAAAAATGAATTATGACACAAAATCAGGCAGAAAGGAGATAGAAGCTAGCATAATATAGAGAGAAAGAAATTGAAAAAAATTATAGTTTTTGAAAATAAAAATTCAAAGGACAGAATAATCTTTAGAATTGAAAGAGGTGAAAATTTGGGGAATTAGATTTTGGTAACATGAAATTTACACAAATGTTAGCAAAGATAGAAAAAGTAATCCAAAATTGTGAAAGAACTTTTAAGAATCAGAGCATTTGGT
>VMDO01034240.1:0-17163 GCA_007922755.1 Pedetes capensis | reverse complement strand
CAATCCTAGCAGCTTGGGGGGCAGAGACAGGAGGACCACAAGCCTGAGATCAGAGGCAGTTTGTGCTACCCAGCAAGCCCCTGTCTCAAAAAGTAAAAAATATGGGCTGGGGGTGCAGCACGGCTTTCCGCCCACTTGGGAGACCACTTGGGAGAACCAAATCCTCTTGTGGGTGGGATGATATTCAACCCCCCAGAGAGTCTGTAGTAGGTCTGCCATGCAGGGCTACTGCCCTCGAAACTGTTCTTATTGTGTCTAATTGTCCCACAAGACTCTGCCAGAAAGGAGCACTCTGTCCGAGTGGCGCTCAGCCTCCTCCACAGACCTCACCTTTCTCCACAGTGCAGTGGGATGACTTAGGATCCCCTCTGGTGTGTCTGGGGTCCAGGTATATGTGTGCCCATATGTCTGTGGAGATTGCGTCTGCATGACTGTCCCGCCACAACAGGAGGGAGGGAGCCGCGTTTCAGCTCTGGATGTGTACTGCTGGCATTGGTTTCCCACCGCCACAACAGGAGGGAGGGAGCTATTCCGTGCTGACTCACCCGAAAACTGGCAGTTTGTGTCTCGTGGGCAAGGTGACAGTGTGATGTCAAGGTTGCATGCCGTGTTGGGTCCGGCTCCCGTAGGTGTGTGGAAGTCCCCTCTGAGTCTCCGAGATTCTATCCTGCTGTCTGCATGAAAGCGAAATGGCAGAATGGCAGTCCTGCCACTGACCTCTGTGTAGTTCCTCCGAAGGCAAATGCTCGATTTCAGTGTCCATCCAGTTTCATCCTCTGTCTCCCAATCTTTAAACTATCACTGTTTCTATCTATTCAGTGTGAGTTCTAAACCCCTCATCAAGGCTTCCCTTTACTCTGGGAGAGAAGGCACGTGTTATCTGTCCGCCATCTTGATTTTTCTCAAAATGGTTGGCTAGCTGGATGAAAATATGCATAAATGGAAGTTTCTCACTATTAAAAGCTTTAAACCAGGAAGGCAAAGACTTACCATTTTCAAATTGGTCCTTAAAGTCACTCCATGAATGAGATCTTGGCAAGGAAATACGGCCACTCAAAGAGTTTAGTTGAAGAAAGTTTTAGGAAATCCTCACACACATAGAGATACGGGCAGACTTAAGGACGCTAACATAGCATGGTGAGATACCCATAAACAAATAGGAGTAGCGAGCTGTCATCCCCTATTGGTTGTAAAGGACATATATGCCTAGTTACCTGAACCTACACAGAACCCTGGGCCATGGATGTGTGACCACCTATCCTCTGAACAAAGCTAATACAACCAAGGTTAGAACCATGGTGAGGAATTAGGGAGAGGAAGGGCACAGGAGGATAAATACTTTTATATCTCTCTTCCCCCACTCCCTCGATCTTCTGCCTGTGCCTCCAATGGCTGAACCCAGTTGGAAGCCAGAGAACAAAGGAGCCTGGGCAATGGTCCCTAGAGATGGGTCTTTCTAGGTGCAAAGTCTAAAAAGAGCAGATAATGAATCAAAGTGGGAAAAAGATGGCGATAAATGTAGGGTAGTTATCTGTGATAGACAGTTATGTCATTGAAAGAAATTAGCTCATTCTTGAAATGAAAAGAGATTAAGATCATTCTCATAAGGCAAAGATAAGAGGTTGTCAGGAGTGAAAGAGGAGTAGGAAGAAACTGAGAGTGAAAATATTCTCTAACTTAAATGTATCAATGTTGGTATCCTAGCTACAATATTGTACTATACTTTTTGAAGACATTACCTTTGAATAAAAGGTACACAAGCACCCTCATATTGTTCTTTTTTTGGGGGTACTGGGGGTTGAACCCAGGACCTTACGCTTGCATGCTCTGTAAGTGCTGTACCACTGAGCTGTACCCCCAGCCCATCATTTTTACTTTTTGAGACAGGGTCTCATTAAGTTACATAGACTGCCTGTGGTCTCAAACTTGTGATCCTCCTGCCTCTGCCTCCCAACCTCATATTGTTCTTAAAAGAATACATGAATTATAATTATCTCAAAATAAAATGTTTTATTAGAAAAGAAAAAGCAGGTTACCTTAAAATTAGACACTAGATGTTTCCTGGTCTTAATTTATCATAAGTGTAATTTGCTTCCCCAGAAGACCATTTATTACATAGAAATCTGTAGCTCCTGGGATTTTTAGTCAGTAATAATTACTGAAAAAATTAGTTTTTACTGAAAGTCCTTCATTCTTCAACTTGACCACATCTTTAGAATATCTGTTAGGTTGAAAAATCCCCCCAAAAAAACATGAAAACACAGAAGAAAATTCATGCCTGAGGACATGGCGGCAGAGAGAACTGAGGAATGAGTGCCTGCTACACATAATAAAAGGAATAAAAGAAATAAAACAAGTGAAGGCGGTTTACATAAATATTTATTATTCATCTTCTTAGAAGAAGATTTAATATGGGTATAACAGGTGTGCAGTACAATAATCACCTTACACCTATTAGGATGGCTCTTACCAAAAATGGAAAATAACAACATTGGCAAGGATATAAAGAAAAAGAGACCCTTGTATTCTATTGATAGAAATGTAAATTAGCACAGCCATTTTAGAAAATAGTGTGTAGAGGCCTCAAAATAAATAAATAAATAAAAACAGAACTACCATATGATCCAGCAGTCCCACTTCTAGGTATACATCTAAAAGAACTGAAATCAGTATGCTGAAGAGATGTCTGCAGTCCCATGTTCAATGCAGCACTGTTCACAATAGCCAAAATACAGAATAAACTTAAGCACCCATCAAGATTGTTTTTTTTTTATAATGTGGTATGTAGACACAATGGAATACTTTTCAACCTTTAAAAAGAATAAAACTCATTCATTTACAGCAACATGAGTGAATTTAGAGGACATAATGCTAAGTGAGGCAGGGGTTTAGCTCAGTTGGTAAAGCAGTGCTCTGCACTTTCTGAGGACCCAGATTTGATCCCCAGCACTGCAAAAATGGGAGAAGGATGTGGCAATCCTCTCCTGAAACAATCCCCAAGAACAGCCATTGAAAACCTATGAGGAGCACTGGGCATGCTGGCACATGCATAACTTAGAGAGACCCTGTCTCAAAAAGTCAAAAAAAATGGGCTGGGGGCACAGCTCAGTGGTCCAGCACTTGCAAACCATGCAGGTGCGAAGCCCTGGGTTCAACTCCCAGTACCACAAAACCGAAAAAAAAAAAAAACCAACTGAGGGTCGCTATGAATTGGACCCAACTTGATGAAACCTAACAACAGTGCTAGGTCAAATAAGCCATGCACAGAAGGACAAACATAGAATGTAAAAATTTAAACTCATTGGAACAGAGTAGAGTGCAGTCACCAGAAACTAGGAGAGGGAAGGACAAGAGCAGAGGACAAATGTTAGTCAAAGGTTGCTAAGTTTGATTTAGACAGGAGAAATAAGTCCTGGTGACTATAGTTAATAGTGTATTTTCTATTTCAAAATTTCTGAGTGCATTTTAAATATTCTTACCAAAAAATAAACCAGATATGAAGTTATAAATATGTTATTTAGCCTGATTTGCTTATTCTACAATGAATATGTGCATCTGAACATCACATTGTAGCCCATGTTGTTGTTGTTAGTGATATCAAGTCATGTCCAAATCATATGACCCTGTGTACAACAGAATGAAATACTCCCTCACACTGTGCCAGGCACAAGATCATTCTTGTGTTTAAGCCCATTGTTACAGCCACTATGTAAATCCATCTCATTAATGATCTTCCTTTTTTGTTGTTGTTGACTCACCACTCTTGCAAACATGATATCTTTCTCCATTTATTGGTCCCTCCTGACAACATGTCCAAAATATGTAAGACACAGTCTAGCTATCTGTTTCCAAGAAGCACTCTGGTTGCACTTTTTCTGGAACATATCTGTTGGTTCTTTTGGCAGTCCATGGTATATTCAGTAGTCATCTCTAGCACCATAATTCAAAAGTATCAATTCTTCTCCTGTCTCCCTTATTCACTGTCCAGCTTTCACAAGTATATGATGCAACTGAAAGTATTGTGGATTGAGTCAGGCACACCTTCACCTTCAATGTGACATCTTAATGACACTTTAAAGAGGTCTTTTGCAATAGCTTTTCCCAATGCAATGCGTCTTTGGATTCTTGACAGCTGCTTCTGTAGGTGTTGATTGTTGAACCAAGTAAAACAAAATCTTGAAAAATCTCAATCTTTTCTCCTTTTATCATGAAGTTGCTTACTGACACAATTGCAAAGATTTTTGTTTTCTTGATGTTGAGGTGCAATCCATACTGAAGGCTATGTTCTTTGATCTTCATCAGGAAGTGTTTCAAATCCTCTTCACTTTCAGCAGGCAAAATTGTGTTATCTGCATAACTCAAATTGTTAATGAGTCATCCTCCAATCCTTATGCCACGTTCTTCTTCATAAAGTCCAGCTTCTCAGATTTTTTGGTCAACATAGAGAATGAAGAGGTACAGTGAAAGGACACAGCCCTGTCACACACCTTTCCTAACTTTAAACCAGGCAGTGTTTCCTTGTTCTCTTCAAATGACTGCCTCCTGATCCATATACAGATTCCTCATGAGTACAATTAAGTGTTCTGGTATTCCCATTCTCCACAATGCTATCCATAATTTGTTGTGATCCATACAGTAAAATGCCTTTGCATAGTCAATAAAACATAGACATCTTTCTGATATTCCCTGTTTTCAGCCAATATCCATCTGATATCAGCAGTGATATCCCTGTTTCCACTCCCTCTTCTGAATCCAGCTTGACTTTCCAACAGTTCCTTGTCAATATACTACTGCAGTCACTTTTGAATGATCTTTAGCAAAATTTTACTTGCATGTGATATTAATGATATCATTCAATAATTTCCACATTGGTTGGATCCTCTTTCTTGAGAATACACACTAATAAAGATATCTTCCAATCAATTGACCAGGTAGCTCTTTTCCAAATCTTTTGGCACAGGCAAGTAAACACTTCCAGTTCTGTGTCTTGTTTGTTGAAAAAGCTCAATTGGTATTCTATCAATTCCTGGAGGCTTACAGTTCATCAATTCCTTCAAGGCAGCTTTGACTTCTTCCTTCAGTCCTATTGGTTCCTGATCATATGCAACCTCTTGAAATGGGTGGTCACCCACCAGTTCTTTTTGGTATAATGATTTTGTGTATTCTTTCCATATTCTTTTGATGTTTCCTGCCTCATTTAAATTTTCCTTCTAGAAACTACTTGAGGCTTGAGGTTTGAATTCTTTCTTCAATTCTTTAAGCATGAGAAAAACAGAGTATAGTCTTACTTTTTGGTTTTCTATCTCCAGCTCTGTGCACGTCATTATAATATTGATTTTGTCTTCTTGAGATACCCTTTGAAGTTTTCTGTTTAGTTCCTCAACTTCATCGTGTCTTCCTCCAACTCTAGCTTCTTGACATTCAACAGAGCTTCTTTGACATGTAATCTTTTTTTCCCTATCTTTTAAATAACTTTTTGCTTTCCTCATGAATGATTTTGAGGCCATGCCACAACTCATCTGGTCTTCGATCATTAGTGTCTAGTGCATCAGATCTGTTCTTGAGATGGTCTCCAAACTCAAGTGGGTTGTATTCAAAGTCATATTTTGACTGTCATATACTTGTTCTAATTTTTTCAGTTTCAATGTCAACCTACATATGAGTAGTTGATGGTCTGATCCACAATCAGCACCTGGTCTTATTTTGACTTCTGGTATTGAGGTTTTCCATTATCTTTTCCCACAAATGTAATCAATCTGGTTCCTGTATGCTCCATCTGGTGAATTCCATGTCTGTAGTCACCACTTGTGTTGGTGAAAGAATGTATTTGCAATGAAGAAATTGTTGGTCTGACAAAATTCTGTCATGCAATCTCCAGCATCATTTCTGTCACCAAGGCCATGTTTTCTAACTGCTGAGCTGCCTTCTTTGTTTCCAACTTTTGGATTCCAATCACCAATAATTATCAGTGCATTCTGATTGCATGCTTGATCAATTTTAGACTGAAGAAGCTGTTAAAAAATCTTCTCTTTCTTCATTTGTGGTCTTAGTCATGGGTGCATAAATTTGAATAATAGTCATATTAACTAGCCTTCCTTGTAGGCGTATGGATATTATTCTATCACTGACACCATTGTAGTTCAGGACAAATCTTGAGATGTCTTTTTTGATGATGAATGCAACCCCATTTCTCTTTAAGTTGTCATTCCTGACATAGTAGGCCATATGATTTTCTGATTCAGGCACACCTTCATCTCCTATTATCTGATTCAGATAATCATATGGCCAACACCAGTCCATTTTAGCTCTCTGATACCTGCACTCCATTCCCCTTTTAATGATTTCTAATTTTCCTAGATTCATGCTATGTACATTCCACATTCCAATGATTAATGGATGTTTGCAGTCATTTCCTCTCATTCTGAGTCATGCCATATCAGCCAATGGAGGTCCTTGGCGCTTTACTCCATTCAGATCATTTAGATTGACTTTACTTTGAGGAGTCAACTCTTTCCCAGTCATCTTTTGAATGCCTTCCAACCCAGGGGGCTCATTTTCTAGCACCATATCTAACAGGGATTCTCTATTATTCATAGAGTTTTCAATGGCTAATTGTTTCAGGAGTGGGCTGCTGGGTCCTTCTCCCTAGTCTGTCTTAGACTGGAAGCTCAGCTAAAACTTGTCCCCCTTGGGTGGCCCTGCTGGTATCTGTAATACCAATGGCATAGCTTTCAGCATCACACCACCATACAAGCCCCCACAGTACAATGAATATATGCATCTAAACATCACACCGTAGGCCATAAAGATACAATTATTATTTGTCAATTAAAAAGAAAAAAAATCAACTGAAAATGGATTAGTCTTAAATGTAAGACCTGAAACTGTAAAACTACAAAAAAAAAGTACATCAGAATTTTTTAGAACTATATGAATAAATGTGGATGAAGAAAAGCCTAAGGAAGTAAGTTACATGAGACACAGGAAGAGGCTCAATACCCAGTGTACAAGCATGAAGTCAGGCACAGTACAACTCAACCACTCCAGTGGCCGTTGGCCCAGCTTTTCTAACAACCAATGCAAAAGACAGGGAGATTTTTTCATATGATTACCAGATAAAACTTGACTTGAAAGAAGCCTCTTTGTTATGTTATAGAAGTGACATTACAGTTTGCTCAACATCACTAGGGTAAATAAAATTAATTTCATAGATTGGTAGGAACTGTTGTAATGGGGACCTAAATCAGGCCACTTCTGGGTATAGCTTTCTGGCTTTGATTTGAGGACATCTGAGAGTACATTCACAATAGAAGAATTACATTTTTTTTAAGAAACCAAAATTTAGCCAGGCGCAGTGGTACACACCTGTAATCCCAGCAGCTTGGGAGGCAGAGGCAGGAGGATTGCAAGTTCAAGACCAGAGGCAGTCTGTGTAATTTGGTGAGACCCTGTCTCAAAAAAAAAAAAAAAAAAAAAAAAAAAAGAGTGGGCTGGGGGTGCAGCTCAGTGGTCCAGCACTTGCAAAGCATGCAAGCACGAGGCCCTGGGTTCAACCCCCAGTACCACAAAAAAAAATTTTTTTTTTAATTTTTACTTTTACTTTCAGCCAAGCTTTAGTTATTACTGGGGGGCAAACTCAAAGCCGTATAGGGTACAAGAAAGTAAAATAAGGAAGTAGGATGTCTTTTAAAAACAAACCTTTAAATACAATGAAAAATGTGGTATTTGGCAATGGGTTCTGTTTTGGGGGTGCACTAAGGTAGAATAAGGACTTTACGACCTGAGTCCTCTGCTCACAACCAGTCCTTCTTATCAAAATGGAAACAGGGACCAGATGTTCCAGCTGTCATTTCTCCTATGTGCTGGTCGGTGCTTTGTTACAGAAGACAGAAACCACGGTGGCTATTTTAAGCATACAGGGCAAAGGGCTCCAACACAGGGACTGAGGTGCTGACAATGTGTTCAGGCTGGGACTCAGCACAGGCTGCCAAGAGAACAAGGAGGAACCGGCGCCCCAGAAAGCTGCCAACTTCGCCTCGGTTAGAAGGAGGGGCGATCCAGAAGCTCCCCCCTGAGCTCCTGGCAAAGGGAAAAAATCCAGGGATTAGGAATCCAGAGCTGTGCCCCACCTGTCACGCCCACATGAGCGGCCAAAGTAACAGTAACAACAGCGAGAAGACGCTGCTGCGCCCCTGCCCCCACCCCCGCCACAAACTGATGGCACGGAGGCAGCTGCCCAAAACTCAGAGCATCTGGGACATCTGGGGCCTCGCCGCCAGGAGCCGCCAAGCCGCTGCCTCCTAAACCTCACTTGAATGCATCTGATTGGTCCGGGCTAAGGCTAATGTCACATCCGGATGCCTGTCTTACAAATGGCAGGTTTTGCTTCCTGGCATTGAGAGGCTTGGCAAGGGAGCAACGCGTCGAGTGTATGCAGTATCATAAACCGTCTTATCTACTATATTACATTTTTATGCAAAAAGCATCTGAGCGTCTAAATGCTGAGTCTTCATCCGTCTCCAGTTGCTAATAACACAACAGCACAGATTGGGTAGATTATAAAGAAAAGAGGTTTATTTTGGCTCACAGTTCTGGTCCAGGGTCAAGGGGCCACGTCTGGTGATGGCCTTCTTGCTGGTGGAGTCCTGGGGTGTGCATGGGAACCCTAGCCAAACTAGCTTTTATAGAAAGCCCACTCAAGCCATTAACCTATTCATCCATTAACCGCATGAATGTATTAACCCAATCATGAAAGCGAGGTTCTGGTCGCTTCCTAAAGGGGTCACCCTGATCCTGCGTCTTAGTATCTCATAGTGGAGGTTAAATTTCAACATTAGTTTTGGAGATGCCAAACTGCATTCGAACCATAGCACTGACAATTCATTGAACTTAAAAACAATCAATACTGGGTCAGCCAGTAAAGTGGACGTTGAGGAAGTACACGTGTGAACAGACTCAGCTCCATGGCAAGGAAGTGGAAGGTAGTTCATGGTCCACTTCAGGGCAAGGAGGAAGAGAAGATCAAGCTCTGCTCCCCAGCCAACGTGTGAGTAACGGTTTGTATAGTGCCATGCTATGTTCAAGCACTTGAAACTCTATTTGTTGTTACAAAGATAGCAGGTGCTTGATAAAATAATATTGCGAGACCATACAAGTGTGCACAGGAAAAGTTCGTTTTTCTTCTCTCGCTGGCCACTGCCCCTTCCCAGGTATCACCTTGCATGACATTGTGAAGTAGATCACTCAGACTTCAAAGTTGAATCTGCTAGAAACACCCTCTGTTTCTGGTGGTCTGACAAAAGAAAGCTAGCACCAAAGCCTCGGGCTAATAAGAGAACCCATCCAACATGGGGGGACTTACTTTTGCTTGGTGAATGCTGTGACTGCGTAACGGGATAACCCTCCAACACAGAAAGTGCATGTGCAGCCTGGAAGCAAGGGTAAGTTCTTATAACATGTTAGAGCCAAACAAACAAATACAGTTTCCCTGCATCGGCGGTGTTCTGTGAGGTTTGTGGTAATCTGAGGCTTTGTGGTTAATGGTCACATTCATTGTTAATATTTGAATATCTTAGAGAATGTTTCTCTTCAGTAAACATTAATAGACAGGAGCTATAATTTCTTACACAGTATTTTAAAACACTGTAGGCAAATATTTAAATTTAAATAAGACCTTTGTTTCTTTACTTTGTCTTTCAACATTGTCCACGGTTTGGAGGCTCCTGTTTTCACCAGAAAGTAAATATTCTTTACCATCCTCTTTCTTATCTTATGGAGAGAGGCAGTAATCAGCACTTCTCAAAGCCCTTGAATCAACAAGACTTTTCCTTCTTTAGGAATCTCGTCAAGTCCAGGGATCTATAATTTCATTTACATTTACCAAAAGCTAAATCAAGAGTTTAGGCTTCTGATTTTTATTTCTGCAACTGTTAGATGTTTACCTCTGAGGCATTTGTATTATAGGTGTTTTGTGTTTGTGTGTGTATATAAGTATATATGTAAGCACATATGCTATGTTAACTGCAATTACTTTAGGAAAAATTTGGCCTCATAAAATAAGTTAGAAATCACCAGTTATCCCACCATACAAATATTTCTATCACTAAAGTTTTGGCACCTACAGCCATAGCCCTGTAGCATCCAATCCCGTCAGATCTCAGAAGCTAAGCAGAGTCAGGCCTGGTTAGTACCTGGATGGGAGACCGCCTGGGAACACCAGAAGCTGTAGGTTTGGGAGAAGGACCTGGCAACCCCCTCCCAAAATCAATCTGCCATTGAAAACCCTATGAACCATTGAGAAGCACTGACAATAGTGTTTCCCCTGTGGTACAGAGGGTCGCTGTGTGTCGGGTACCAACTCGATGGCACCTAACAACAACAAAAACAAAGTTTTGGCATATATCCTTTCTTTGTAAACATTTAAAAAATCAAATTATATTATATAATATCTTTTGCAATGTGTTGTTTTCTTAGAAACAGAAAAGTTTCACAAGTATATTTTCATACCATTATATAGCCTTCTACAAGAATATTCTTAATGATGATCTCATTGCATGGTATCAGAGTTTAATTCATATCCTAAGTTAGACTTTTAAATTTTCTCTTCTTCACCATTATAGATATGCAATGTTTATTCTACCTCCTGTCTCTTATGGAATACCTAGCCCTAGTCCCACATATAGTCTTTGGAGGAGGTAATTCTACCCATCACATCATCCTTCTCCTAGATAAAAACAACAGCGGATTGGATGAAGTCAGTCAATGTATTGACACTCAGCAAGCAATCAGTCTAAATTGATCCAGAATTTGAATTGAGATCCAGAAAATGCAATAGAGAGAAGGCATTTCAGATCAAAGGTGACTGCAGCCTAATACTTGCAACAAAATACTAATTAAAAAGAGTGAGAAATCTTTAGACTGAATACTCTTTGTGCATGTTTGTGATTATTTCTTTAGAATAATTCTTAGACTTGGGATTGCTAGCTCCACTTTATATTTTCTAAGGCTTTTGATGTATTTATTGCCTCATTGCTCTTTAGAAGTGTTGAACCAGTTTATTCTCCTCCCAACCACCACTAAACATTTATTTTTCCAACTGGATTTTCAAATTAGAATGTCTTAAATTGCATATCTATGATTTCAACATAGGGTTAACAATGGGTTTGACCCATTTATGTTTCTTCTTTTGGTAGTTGCCTGTTCATATCATTTTCTCATCTTGTTCTGTTGCAGTAATCACTGATTTAAGATAATCCGTTATATGTTACAGAATTTATTCTTGATCAGGGCTTTGTGTACCATGAGCTAGTGAGTTAGAAAAAAGGGCAAGAAAGGAGGAGCCAACTATTTCAAGGGAAGGTCTGTAGCCAAGGAAGGATCGGGTTAGGACACACTCCACCTCCTGACTCTTCTCCCGCTTCCCTGGCCCAGCATCCTTAATGGGGGTACCAGTACCCCCAGGCATTCTGTCATAGAGACTTTCAAAACACATGTAGTAACCCTTTCCTTTCTTTGTAGGAAATTATACTAAGATAACTAATTAAATGCTCTTAAACACCAATGTACAGCACAGACATTTTTAAGGAGAATCACTTTCCGATTTTCAAGTTTCCTGTGCTCCTAAAATCAGCCTTTCTTTTCCAATAGTATTGCTCTCATCTCACAAAATCTTGCCATGATGGTTTGTACTTCACTGGAAAGTATGCTGGAGCTCAAAAAAGGATAATTAGAAATATTACTTGATCTAGTGGTAAGGAAATTTGGAAAATGAATGGCTCTTATGCCCAGGTAACAAATTCCTTTGCAAGCCAAATGGCTACTAAATGTTTGCCTTCTATAAAGTTGAAATTCAGTTGTCAGTTTATGAATTGTTTAAAATTTTTTACTATAGATCAGTATGTGTATATAACTCAATGGGAACTGAGTGACGTTACTGGCAGCCTTCATTCCCCCTTATAAGAACAAGGTTTCTCTCTGTTTTTAATTTTAAATCATCTTAAATTTTTAGTCCTGGCATGGTGGCACATGCCTATAATCCCAACAAGTTGGGAGCCAAAGACAGGAGGATTGCAAGTTCAAGGCCAGAGGCAGCCTTTGTAACTGAGCAAAACCCTGTCTCAAAATAAAAAGTAAAAACTGGGCTGGGGTGCAGCTTAGTGGTAGAGCACTTGCAAAACATGCATGAGGCCTTAGGTTGAAGCCCCTAGCACTGCAAAAAAAAAAAAAAAAGAAAGAAAGAAAAAGAAAAAAGGAAGAAGAAGAAGAAGAGGAGGAGGAGGAGGAAGAGGAGGAGGAGGAAATTTAAATTATTTTTGTTTATCTGTCAAAAGTTGTAATACCTTCATGTTGTTTTGATCATTTATGCCGTATATTCATCAGGATGGTATGAACTGCCTTACAATAACCAGTAAACCTAAAAATTCCATGGCTTAACACAGGTTTATTGCCGGTTACATCACAGCGTGATGCAGATGAGGGACCCTCTTTAAGGACTCTTT
Organism: Pedetes capensis; assembly: GCA_007922755.1. Lineage (NCBI taxonomy): Eukaryota > Metazoa > Chordata > Mammalia > Rodentia > Pedetidae > Pedetes > Pedetes capensis. The sequence goes on along the minus strand of VMDO01034240.1, from coordinate 4,666 downwards.
TACCAAGGATAACCTAGGTAGCTCTGCTTTCATCTTGCATCTGCACCATCTCAGGGTTCCTAGTGTCCAAAAGGAAAGATGAGAGAGGGAGAGGGGAGGTTTAGGGGAGAGGACGGAGAAGGGGGAAGAGAAGAGAGGGGGAATTCAATCCACTCCTAACTGCCCAGGACTGGAAACATCACCTCATTTCTGCACAAACTCCTAGTGGAAAACTGAGAAAACATCAACTCCTTGGACCTCTGTTGTTGTTGTTGTTGTTGTTGTTGTTAGGTGCCGTCAAGTCGGTATCCAACTCATAGCGACCCTCTGTACAACAGGGGAAACAGTATTGTCAGTGCTTCTCTGCTGTTCATAGGGTTTTCAATGGCAGATTGATTTTTGGGAAGGGGTTGCCGGATCCTTCTTCCAAGCCTACAGCACCTGGTGTTCCCAGGCAGTCTCCCATCCAGGTACTAACCAGGCCCGACCCTGCTTAGTTTCCAAGATCTGGTGGAATCGGATACCTCAGGGCTACAGCTGCAGGCCCCTTGGACCTCTAGGAAGAGAAAAGATGTGCTGAATGCAAAGCATTGTCTCTGCCACAGTTACTACTGATTAGAAGTGTAGTGACTACTCACTCCAGATGAATTGTCTTTAATGGAGCATTATGGCCACAGGAAAGAAAAAAAAATGTAGTTTTACTTTATTTTTATTATACTAAGGTGAATAATTAAATACTCTGAAGCACAAAAATACATTTTATTAGGATAAATTTGTGTAAAGGAATGGAAATACAAATTCAAGGGGAAAAGGAAATAATGTAAAATTTCCAACTCTTACCTAGTGGATGATAGTGTCAAGTTACTGTGCTATTTATATTCCACTGCATATTATATTAAGCTGGGTAAGAGCATTCCTTTAAAAAGCCAATATTTACAACAGACCATCGATTATACCCTTTGCAACTATCTAAGCTCTTGAAACTTTTTAGATTTCTACCTAAAACTGGAGGAGCATACATAATTCTTCAAAATTCTTTCAGGAGATATTAAACCAAAATGTTGCACACTGCTGCCTTAAGAGAAGCACCCACATGGTTTCATTTCATTATTAAAAGACTAACAAGAAGCCAGGCATGGTGACTCATGCTTGTACTCCCAGCTCCAGGGAGGCTGAGGCAGAAGGATCTTGAGTTCAATGCAAACCTGGGGCTACATAGTGAATTCTAGCCCAGTGGGGGCTATACCCCTATGTGTCTGTCAGCTTGTTGTCCTGTGTGAGCTTGTGTGTTGCTGTGATACTGAAAGCTATGCCACTAGTATTTCATTTACCATCAGGGCCACCCATAGCGGACAGGTTTCAGCTGAGCTTCCAGATTAAGACAGACTAGGGAGAAGGACCTGGCAGCCCACTCCCGAAACAATTAGCCATCGAAAACCCTATGAATAGTAGAGAAACATTGCCAAATATAGCACCAGAAAATGAGGCACCCCCCTCTACCACTGCGCTCCAAGGCTGTAAGGCATTCAAAAGATGACTGGGGAAGAGTTGTCTCCTCAAAGTAAAGTCCCTAGGACCTCCTTTTGCTGATGTGGCATGACTCAAAATGAGAAGGAACATAATGACTGCAGCAATGGGCTCAAACATAAAAGGATCATGTGCATGGCACAGTGTTGGTTAGTGTTTCATTCTGCTGCATTCAGGGTCACTGTGAGTCAGATACAAATCAATGACACCTAACAACATCAACAGGGGCTATATACAGCATAACCTTGTTTTAAGAAAATAAAAAAAAGAAAGAATAAGAACAGAGAAGATAAAAATCCATTGTTAGTGGGACTGTTTCTGCTGTGCTGGATTTCCATCTCTATGGGCTGCAAACCACAGTCCTTTGGGACATCAGCTTCCCGGGAAGCTAGAAATGGAGAGTTGCAGCTATAGAAATATTACACTTCCTGGCAGAGTTCACTTGTCCACGTAACAACTGGACCCACAGTCTGCCATACCCTGTCTCGCTCTGCAGGTCAAGATCAAACTACCTGAAGACTTCAGCCTTCAGCCCTGAAGTCAGTAAATTCTTATTACCTTGCTCACCCTGGTCATACTGAACCACTCTTCCAGCTAAATAAACGACCTACCTCTTTCTAGAAAAATCTAAATCAGCCTGTCTTTTTGATTGCTGAAGATGGCAGTTTTAGACAGGGGTCTAGCTCTCCTCCCTAAAAAGGCCCATTGACCTTTATTGCAAGTGAAATCGCTTATGGGTACAGTAAATGGCTGACCTCACTGTTCCATAAAATCGAGCTTCCTGTAGCCTCTCTCTGCTCAACTCTCCCGAGAGCCCTGTAATAGCATTCCTCATAAAAGTGTCTTTGCTATTTCCCAGGTGCAGACCTTGACAGAAGTACAACTGGGGAGTTTCTGCAATCCCTTGAAGAGAAGATTGTTCAAGGATAATAATGGCTACTTTACAGGTGTTTCTTGCTCAGAAATTGAGATCACTTTATTTTTGCATTTGCCCTTTTGCAACTAGTGTAAATGGCAGCTGACAATAGGCTGGAAATGTGGAGAGGAAGCTTATGTCAGAAGTCTGTTGGGATCACCATCAGGTCTAGAGATCGAAAAACAAATTCTACTCTCTGAACCAATGAAGTTAACAACCATGAAAAAGAGACGTTTGTCAGACTTCAAAAAAAATGTTTAATGATTCTATAATACACTTTTACCACTAACCATTTGCAAGGGGAACTGATGATAGATGCTTCCGGACTGGGAAGAAGGATGGGATCAGCTAAATGGGCAAGAATTCAGAGCCCTTTTCCTGACTGACACCCAGTCACCCCCTTTATGTGTCCCATTTAATCTTCAGGGAATTTCCACTACCTGACAGTTTCTTCTTTATTTCTTGCTATCTTTCCTCAGTGCTCTCTCTGCACTGGTATTTTGTTTTTGTCATTATTTCAGTTTGGTTTGGTTTTTTGAGACAGGGTCTCCTTCTGTAGTCCAGGCTGGCTTCATACTCTCACTACATAGCCCAAGCTGGCCTCAAACTCCTAATCCTCCTGCCCCAATGCTGGGATTACAGGCATCCACCATCAAGCCCAGATGGGGATTTTGCCTATTTTATCTACCACAATATTCAGAATTCTGAACAACCCAGCATGTTGTAGACTTTCAACAGATTTTTGCCAAATGAATGAGTATATTCCCCACCCTAAGAAGATGCATAGGGAAGGAAATATCTGAATATTGATAATATCCATTCCTGGATTTATAAACTACAAAGAGCTTAAAATAAGAAAGGGCTTGGGAAAATGAAGGATCATATCTCATAGAACGATTCAAGTTTCCTTCAGGAAGTTAGGCTGGACTTTGACTTCCTAGGCTGGTGTGGTGCTGAGAAAGTGCAAAGTGTAAAAGACACACAGGGACTCTATAGAAGGTGTGGCTTCATACCTGTAACTTTACATGAAAAAGTTACTGGCAAAACCCTCATGATCATCAGCAAATCAATAAGTCTTTGTCCAGTCCATCTAGCCTACATCGTCATGCACTGGTCAGTCCTCCTGGAAAATGAGCATTCAGATGATTCACAATTCTTCCACCCTAGTCTCTCAGAACCATGTCATCATAAAACCTAAAAATCTACTCTCAAAAAGAAAGGCAGCTTTCTGGGTATAGGTCAGTGATAGAGCCCTTGCCTAGCATATGCAAGGCCCTGAGTTTGATCCCCTGCACCCCCCGAAATATAATCTATCTAATGTCAGACTCCCCTACACGTCTGTCAGTTTGTGGCACTGTGGGGTCTTGCATGTTGCAATGAGGCTGAGAGCTCTGCCACTGTAACCTCGGACATGAGCAAGGTTACCCATGGTGGACAGGTTTTCAGCTGAGCTTCCGGACTAAGACAGACTAGGGAGTAGGACCTGGTGAGCCAATCCTGAAACAACTAGCCACTGAAAACCCTAGGGATAGCAAAGAAACACTATCAGATATAGTGCCGGAAAATGAGGCCCCCAGGTTGGAAGGCACTCAAAAGAATACTGGGGAAGAGTTGCCTCCTCCAAGTAGAGTCTACCGTGATGAAGGAAATGGAGTAAAACCCCAGGGTGCTCAACTTGATGATGTGGCACGACTCAAAATGAGGAGGAACAACTGTAAACATCCATTAATAATTGGAACATGGAATGTACGTAGTATGAATCTAGGCAAATTAGAAATCATTAAAAGAGAAATGAAGTGCATAAACATTGACATTCTAGACATCAGTGAGCTAAAATGGACCAGCATAGGCCATTTTGAGTCAGACAGTCATATGGTCTACTATGCTGGGAATGATAAACTCAAGAGAAATGGGGTTGCATTCATCATCAAAAAAGACATTTCAAGATCTGTCATGAACTACAATGTTGTCAGTGATAGAATAATATCCATATGCCTACAAGGAAGGCCAATTAATATGACTATTATTCAAATTTATGCACCCATCACTAAGGCCACAAATGAAGAAAGGGAAGACTTTTATCAGCTTCTGCAATCTGAAATAGATCAAACATGCAATCAAGACATACTGATAATCACTGGTGACTGGAATGCAAAGGTTGGAAACAAAGAAGAAGGCTCAGTAGTTGGAAAATATGGTCTTGGTGACAGAAATGAAGCTGGAGATCGCATGATAGAATTTTGT
>VMDO01034239.1:0-17166 GCA_007922755.1 Pedetes capensis | reverse complement strand
CGTCAGGACAGAACACACTTGTTTAAGTTGAAGGTGGCCAACAGAGACCCCTCCTCAGGAAGGGTGAGAGCCACCCCCTAGGGGCCTCCCCGGCCCATGCGAAGGGGCAGGGGACTTGGTGTTTACGGGCAATGGGAGTTTTATGATGGGGTGCTTCCTGCCCCCGCTGAACAGAGAGCCCGGATCCTACAGACTCTCCAAGTCCTCCCGCACATTTTCTTCCACCTGGCACACAATGCGTCCTTATTATCCCTTTAATTACCGAGCCGGCCACTCTGCTCTCTCTCCGCTAGGACCTTTGTGTGCCTGTGTGCGCGTGCACGTCCACATTTATCTCTCGGGTTCTTGTAATTGAGGGCAGGGCGCTAGATAGGATCTCAGAAGACGCAGTCCTTGTTCCTGGATGATTTATTGCGGCTCTTAAAAACACCTGTTCGTCAATTTATCCTTTCTTTAAAAAAATAAAAAGATCAGACTTAAAATCCGGTTTCTTTAAAGTAATTTGAAAAACCCTGCTATGTAATACATTAAGAAAAAAAAAAAAAGCCCACATATTAAAAGAACAGAAACTCTACTTAAGGATAATCACACAAAAGCCTCCCAGATTTGGGGTGACTTTCTCCCTTTCTTTGTACGTGGCTCATGTACGTGGAATTCCACTGATGACTTCTTGATAATGGACATTTTCAATATAGGAAAGTGAAGCCAGTGAACTGCTTGAAAATGAAGAGGCTTCTTACTTAAAGCAACAGAGAATCACCTATAGCATTTCTGCATCAATGTTGATGGGTTTGTTGTTGTTGTTGTTGTTAGGTGCCGTCGAGTGGGTGTCTGACTCACAGCGACCCTCTCTACAACAGGGGAAACACTATTGTCAGTGCTTCTCTGCTGTTCATAGGGTTTTCGATGGCAGGTTGATTGTTTTTGGGGGGGAGGTGGCCAGGTCCTTCTCCCAAGCCTACAGCTTCTGGTGTTCCCAGGCGGTCTCCCATCCAGGTACTAACGAGGCCCGACCCTGCTTAGCTTCCGAGATCGGATGGGATCGGATGCCACAGGGCCATGGCTGCAGGCGTTGATGGGTTTAGAGAAAAAAAAAAAACCAAAAAACCAAAAAAACAAAAAAAAAACCCTCTGCTTCCTTGTAATGAAAGGAAAACAATTCTTTCACCTTAGGAGAGTGACATTGTGAACCTTCAAAGTCACATTATCCGTGTGATGAGCCCCCCAGAAAGACGGCACTTCCATATAAGACACCGGCTTATAAGTGGGAGCTCTTTGCAGCGACTATTGCCTTGCTGGGAATACACAGCTGACCAGAAAAACCCAGAAGCAGAGCAGAGGCGGCGGACAGATTCCTCCTCGGCAAGTACAGACCTCCCCCGTGCAAACAGAAGGCGAGGCCTCTTTAACTAGGTGAGCCTCATAAACCGGCCACCACTGCGGGTGCGCCGTCTGCCCGGGGCGGGCTCTGGGGACCCACCTTCCTCTCTGGAGGGGCTGGTGTGGAGGAACAGCTCTGCCTCCCTGCGACCCAGTGGGCAGCAGCCCCGTGGCAGGACCTGGTCGTCAGCTCCCGCCACATGCCTAATTAATGACCCTGCTGGTCGCAGCTGGAAGAGCTGAGCTGGGGGTGATTAATTAAATTAGCTGGCAGAGGAAATTACAGTGGAAAAGCCAAAGTTTGATTGCTCCATAATTAACCGCAGTGCAAATAATATCTGCATCTGTAACTTCCAGCGATGAGATCAGAAGCCAATTGAATTTGGCACTGATTGAAGCTGTAAATATCCCGTGGTGAAAAATGATGGGTTTGTTCTAGAGGGAAAACTTACAGAAATGGACATCTAGCAAATGGGATCAGGGGAAAAGGGCAGCAGAGGAAACGGCGGGGAGGAACCCTTACCTTTCATACTGCCTTTGGCCGACATTAAAACAACTCTTTTTTCGTATTTCTTTTGGATTAGCGGCGAGGCCTGCTATCCGCCACATCCTGGCTCCACGTTTCAGGCTTGACTTCCCAGGTACGGAACCTAGGTGGGGTTCCAGCCCCTCTCGCGTCCCAGGGATTAAAACCCAACTCTAAAATAATTTCCTAGGCTGATAGGAGGGGGCCGCTTTCATCTCCCCGAGGAGAAGAATGTGCTATTTAGACCATCAAATGCATGTACGATTGCTGCTCTTCTGGATAATGACATTTTTTTCCTCTTTGTAACAATCTCATGTCCAAACTACGGTTTCATTAGCGGTAGGATTCTACTTAAAAGGAAACAAAAAAAGTATGTGATACAGATAATTGCCTTGGGGGGAAAAAAAATCTACCCAACTTTCAGCAGGCAGAAACGTTACTTTTCCTCCCACCCACGTATTTTCACTCGTGAGTGGTATCAAGGCCAAAGCCACGCATTTCTGCCGGAGAGTCTGAAAGGAACGGACTTGGTGGCTTTGGATCGGGAGGTGTGGCTTCTGTCGGCAACTGCTCAATAATGCTTTGCCCCGATCTTGAAGCCTGAGAGGCTCTCAGACGTATGCAGAAGACACTGGCGGCCACTCTCCGATGGTGCGGGTCAGACACGCCCGCCCGCGCACCTCCCCACGGAGTGGCCCGACCCATGACTCTATCTCTTTTTTTAATAAGGGAGTTGAGGCTCTGGGTGGTCAATAGCATGGCAGGGTCTTGTGCCTAGGCCTTTGAGCCAGCCCAGGACCCTTCCTATGATTCCACGCGGTCTTGCTTCCAACAGAGGGCTCCACGGGCACCCTAGTCTGAGATGAATCTAGGACTACGAAGCACCTGGGTGGAAAGACATGAGCGATAGGGCTGGGCTGTTGTAAGGGTTGATGACACAAGCCAGAGCGTCTAGAGAGGATAGGGTGATGTGGTCGACAGGATGTCAGCTCCTCAAAATGACCACATCCTCATCCCCAGAACCCGTGACCGTGCAACCTGACCTGGCACGTATGGGAGATTTAATTTAAGTCAAGGGCCTGGAGGGGGAGATGACTGGGAAATCATGAATTGGGAAATCATGGAGTGATATCATTAATATCATACACAAGCAAAATCTTGCCAAAGATCATTCAGAAGCGATTGCAGTAGTATGTAGACAGGGAACTGCCAGAAAATAAAGCTGGATTCAGAAGAGGGTGTGGAACCAGGGACATCCTTGCTGATGTCAGATGGATATTGGGCGAAAGCAGAGAATACCAGAAAGATGTCTGTTTTATTGACTGTGCAAAGGTATTTGACTGAGTGGATCACAACACACTATGGATAACATTGCAAAGAATGTACATAGACCAGGAGGCAGTCGTTTGAACAGAACAAGGAAACACTGCCTGGTTTAAAGTTGAGAAAAGTGTATGTCATAACTGTATCCTTTCACTGTTCTTCAATTTCTATGCAGAGCAAATAACCCAAGAAGCTGGACTTTATGGAGAATTTGGCATTATGATTGGAAGAAGACTCATTAACAACCTGCGTTATGGAGATGACACAACTCTGCTTGCTGACAGTGAAGAGGATTTGAAACATTTACTGATGAAGATCAAAGAACACAGCCTTCAGTATGGATTGTGCCTCAACATCAACAAAACAAAAGTCCTTATAGCTGGACCAGTGCACAGCTTCATGATAAATGGAGAAAAGATTGAGGTTGTCCAAGACTTTGCTGTATGTGATTCTATAATCAATATCCATGGAAGCAGCAGTCAAGAAATAAAAAGACGCATTGCATTGGGAAACACTGTTGCAAAAGACCTCTGTAATCTCTTAAAAAGTAAAGATGTCACATTGAAGACAAAGGTCTGCCTGCCCCACGCCATGGTGTTTTCAGTTGCTCATATGTTTGTGATAGCTGAATGTTGAACAAGGGAGACAGGAGAAGAATTGATGCTTTTGAACTATGGTGCTGGAGACGATTATTGAATATACCATGGACTGCCAAAAGAACCAACAGATCTGTCCTAGAAGTGCAACTAGAGTGCTCCTTGGAAGCAAGGATGGCTAGACTGTGTCTTATGTATTTTGGACGTGTAGTCAGGAGGGACATCATGTTTGGGAGAGTAGTAGGTCAATGAAAAAAAGAAAACCCTCAACTAGATGGATTGACGCAGTGCCTGCAACAATGGGCTCAAACATTAAAAAGAGTGCATGCATGGCACAGTGTTGGGGAGTATCATTCTGTTGTATATAGGGTTGCTATGAGCTGGACCTGAGTCAATGGCACCTAACAATAACAACAACTACCTATCTAGAGAGAGAATCCTTTAAGAGGTAGAAGGCCCCATAAGAAACGCTCTCCCCAACCACAGGACAGCTCAGAGCTTCTGCTAGGACAGAATCCTCTAGGTGACCTCTAGGTGTGACGGTTAATTCTACATGTCCCTGTGGCCAGGCCCCGGTGCCCAGTGATTCATGAGACATAACCCACGAGTTGCTATGAAGCTTCCGCAGATGTGAGTAGATGTGATGAGCAACATCAGGGCAGCTGACTTCTAGTCAAGGAGGTGGTACTTGACAATGGGGCTGCGTCTAACTGAATCAGCTGAAGGTCCTTGGGGCAAGCCTGCCCCACCCATCTCAGATTTGCTAGCCCTAATCAGGAAAGTCAGTTCTTTAAAATACACAAGCCTGCAGCCACAGCACTGTGGCACCCGATCCTGTGAGATCTCAGAAGCTAAGCAGGGTTGGGCCTGGTTAGTACTGATGAGAGACCACCTGGGAACACCAGGTGCTGTAGGCTTGGGAGAAGGACCAGGCAACCCACTCCCCAAAGTCAATCCGACATTGACAACCCTATAAATAGCAGAGAAGCACTGACAATAGTGTTTTGCCTTTTGCATATGGGGTTGCTATGAGTCAGACACCGACTTGAGGGCACCTAACAACAAAATGGATCTGGGGTTTAGCTCAGTTGGTAGAGCACTGCTTTGCAGTCTCTGAGGTCCTTGGTTCGATTCTCAGTACCACAAAAATCTGAGAAGGATGTGGCAATCCACTCCCAAGGCAATCCTGAAACAGTGAGCCATTGAAAACCCTGTGAGGGTTGCTATGAGTCGGACATGACTGGAGGGCACCTAACAACAACAAAATACACAAACCTACGTCCCCTCCTCTCCTCTCCCCAGTGCCTTGGTTCTCTGTTTTTGCTGGTACCCGCCAGGGTCTGAGTTGAGCAGGGCCAGGATCAAAGTGAAGCTGTATGGTCACGAGCTTGCAGGTGACCTGGGACAGTTTCTGAGGAGCCAGGGCATATGGTGAGCAAGGACAAGTGCCCGTGGAGGTGGGGGACCTTGCTGGAGAGTCACAGAGCAATGTTTATGGACAGCCCCAGAAGTCCACACGCTTGGCTAGTTGGGCTCCTTCTAGGAGCTCGTCTTTAGAAAAGAATCAATCATGGCCCTAGGAGAGGCCGTGGGTTCGATCCCCAGCACCACAAACATGGGAGAAGGATGTGGCAGCCCACTCCTGAAACAATCCGCCATTGAAAATCCTATGAATAAAGAAGAAGCACTGACATAGTCCCGGGCATGGGACAGTGTTGGGAGTATTTGGTTCTGTTGTACACGGGGTCCTATGACAACAACTACAAGATACCTACACAAACATGCTCCTCTGGTGTTTTTGTAGTATTCCATCGCAAATGTTCTCTAAGTCCAAAAGCGAAAGGCTCAGTGATGGCTCAACCATCAGGGGGATTATGATGATGCCACTGACAATAATGCTTTGCAGGGTTTTCTTTTGTGTGGGGGGTACTGGGGGTGGAACCCAGAGCCTTGTGTGTGTGTAGGTAAGTGCTGTACCACTGAGTCATGTCTCTAACCCTAAAAACAGTGCTTTAAAAGACATGTATGATATACAAAGATATTCATGTTAGCCCAAAAATGCCACATAATTGCTTTTAAATCATTGTTTTCTTTTTTTTCTTTCTTTTTTTTTTTTTTTTGCAGTGCTGGGGGTTGAACCCAGGGCCTTGCGCCTGCATGCTCTGCAAGTGCTGGACCACTGAGCTGCGCCCCCAGCCCTTTTTTTTTTTTACTCTTTGAGACAGGGTCTCGCTAAGTTACACAGACTGCCTCTGGTCTCGAACTTGGGATCCTCCTGCCTCTGCCTTCCCAGCCGCTGGGATTACCTGGATTATCCTCTGGGGTGGAGTCACATACATGTGTATGTAATATGTATGAATATGTAACATTCAGACAGGCACACATATACACACACTCCCCACAGGAAATGCGACCCTTGACCCACGGGAGGTATCTCTTTGGGAAGGGTCCCATTGCCAAGAACGTTTGGGCAATGGTCCTGTGGCAGACATTCCCAGCCCTGCGGCTTCTCCTTTCCCAGGTGGGAAGCTGTACAGACTGTAAAGGAGCTTCTTTCGCCAGGTGCAGTGGGGCACGTCTATAATCCTAGTGACTTGGGAGGATGAGGCAGGATGGTTGCGAGTTCAAGGCCAGAGGCAGCCCGCGTAACTTAGTGAGACCCTGACTCATGATAAAAAGTAAAAAATGGCCTGGGGATACAGCCTAGTGGTAGAACACCTGCAAAGTATGTTATGTGCGAGGCCCTGGACTCAACCCCCAAGTGCTGCAATCAATCAATCAATCAATGAAAGGCCTCTTTCATCACATCTCCTCAGTTCTCAAACCTGCCTCTTTTTCCAAATACACCCGTTATCACTTGCCGGGGTTAAAACTCACAGGAGCGCATTTTGAAAATCATGGCTTTGACCTGAAATTCTGGCTCATATGCCGAGGTCAAGATGGGTTAGGAATAGCTGGGAACCCATGTTCTCAAGCGACTGTCTTATTTTCATTTTCTCTTGAGAGGCACGGTCTCTACGAAGGGCCCTGGCTGGCCAGGAGGGGTGCTGGGGGAAGCAGAGCGGCCCACAGCCCTGGCCTCAGACTCCTGCCCTTCCTTGGTTTGCTTTGCTTCTTCAAATAAGCTTTGGCTCCTGAGCCATTCACTCAGACACAGGTTCCAAAGAGTCAGTGGCCATATCTTGATGGTAAGCTCACTACTGTTTGTCTAAGCCTCCTTTGGGGCTGGGTAGGGGCTGTGGAAAGGCCTGGAAGGTCTGGGGAGCCCTGAAAGCAGCAGGCCTGCCCAGGCAGCTGAGGGGAAGCTTCCCACGGGGCAGAGAGAGCCTGCCCTGGGATCCATGGAGGACCTGCTACTCACCCTTGGCCAATTCCAGGACTGAAGGGGCCTTGGCAGGTCCCATATTCGCCTGGAAGGTTTAGAGACCAGAGGAGAAGAGCTCTGGGCTCAGATGCCTGGTCCGCATGGCTGGAGTCCAGCTCACGTTTTCTTAGTCAGCCGGGACTCCCTGAGGTGGAGTGGGCAGTCCTAAGTCTTTCCCCCTAACAGCTTTATTGAGGTATAATTTACATGCCACGAAATTCACCTGTTTTAGGTCCACAAATCAGCCATGTTTAGTGAATCCACAGAGCTCTTGCAGCCATCGACAGAATCTGGTTTTACACTATCCTAAAAACATCCTTGTGCCCACTTGAAATTCTTGGTCCCATACCTGGGCACTGACTTGTCTGCTTTGTCTCTATGGAATCACCATTTCTGGACATTCCACATAAAGGGAGTCATATGGCATGCAAGCCTTTTCTGTCTTCATTCATTCTGGCTTCATTCATTCACAGTAATTAGGGGTTGAACCCACGGTCTTGCACATACTTTGCAAGTGCTCTGCCACAGGGCTGCACCCTCAGCCTAGTTTTCATTTTAAGTCAGGCTCTTGATAAGTTGCACAAGCTGCCTCTGGCCTCAGACTTGCAACCCTTCTGCTTCTGCCTCCCGAATTGCTGGGATTACAGGCACATGCTACGGAGCCAGGCCTCTGTTTGGCTTCTTTTATCGAGAACTCGGTCGCAATGTTTAGTGCATGTATTAAGTAAATGAAAACAGGAATTGGAAATAAAAACAAATCTCGGTGCTTTGTATAGAAAGAACTTCATGTCAATATTCAGTTAATTCAATGGATGTTTTGCCACATCTCTACACATGTATTTTGGTTCAATGTGGTTCAGAAATAACCACTGTATTTAGGTGTTAAGTTTTATGAGGTCTATTAGATAGCAGAGCGGCTGGGATTTGGCTCAGTTGGTAGAGCACCGCTCTACAGTCTCTGAGGTCCCGAGTTCGATTCCTAGCACCACAAAAATGGGAGAAGGATGTGGCAACCCACTCCCAAGGCAATTCTGAAACAATCAGCTATTGAAAACCCTACAAGGGTCGCTATGAGTCGGACACGACTTGACAGCCCCTAACAACAACAATTAGATAGTAGGAGTAAATGAACCCTTGATGTTCAGAATGAACTTAAAATTGCTGAGTTTCGACTCATGAAAATTAAGAATAGCCTGTGCCAGATGAGATAAAAACTGATCATACATTTGCTGGGGGGTGCAGCATGGATTTTCATCCCCAGCTCCTTCCATGCTAACCAGATGAGGAAGTCCCCCATTCTGAAGATACCATTACGGTACTCAGATGGGCAGAGAACTACAGATCTCTGCTTAACTCCCACCAAAGAAGCATGGTTATCTCCTGTAGCTGACGGTATAGGTATGTGCATGTATGCGTGAGGAGGGGAAATCAGGGAACGCAGGATCCCCAGGCTCCAAGGGGCCCCTTGGTGGCCTCGCTCAGCTTCACCCTCTGCAGAGGACACTGAAGTCACCAAAAGGTAAAGGACTGACTTGAGGCCCAAGCAGCTGAGAACCCAAGCCATCTCCCGGGGGTCCTTGCTCTGTGAACCCATTTCCCCGCAGCTGACTGGACTAGCAAGAGCTGGTCCGGAAGGACTCGCTATAAGGGTGTCAGGACAAAGCATCTGTGAAAACCATCCCTGAGTCTTTAGTGAGGAGGAGGCCAGCTACTGTAAAGGGCTGTCTGGGGGTCAGAAAATCCCCAGCTCTGTTCCCGCGAAGCTGCTGACCTTCTCCACCGCTCCCTGCCTTCTCCGCGGCGGCCCTGGCTACCCCGGGAAGTGGATGCTGCTCCAGTTGGTGGCTCTGACTTTTCTGGAAGTTCGACAATACCTAGTGCAAAGGGCATCACAGACCAGACCAAGATCTGGACGTCTGTGCAGCACCTGCTGGCACTGGCGCTGCCTTCCAGGCCTGTGTCTGGAGACCAGGGTGGGCCCGGAGCTGGTAGTTGCAGGGGCTGGTCAGCCTGGAGGCGGCAGAGTGACCGAGGAAAGCTGTGCCCATCCAGGAGAGCTGTGGCCACACTGGACCCAGTCCAGGCAGGCTGCATGGACATACAGGGTCTTGGGATAGCCTGTGATGCAGACCATGCCAAGGTGAGGGGCAAAGATATCCCCCTGAGAATACATCAGTGGGGTCCAGGGGCCAGTCCAAGGCTGGGGGTGAGGCAGGACTCCAGGCGGGCCTCAGAAAGGCGATCGTGGGGCAGGGTTTGGATAGGGATTGTCCCCCAAGGTCACAGGCTGTCAGCTGGGTTCCTGGGTGAGAGGTGGTAGGACCTCGAAGAGGTAGGGTGTAACAGGGGGTGACGGGTTGAGAGGAACGGCCCTCACAATGGACGGATGCCTTCCTCTCAAGTCCGGATTAGGTCTTGAGGGACTGGATTAGCTACCACGAGATCGGGTTGTTCGGAAGGGAGTCTGGCTCCGCCCTCGTCTTTCTGGCGCACATGCTCTTGGGCACCCACTTCCCTTCTGCTTCTCCACCAAGAGCTGATGACACACGTGGCCCGCACCAGAAGCCACGCACATGGTGGCGCCTGCTCTTGTACCAAAGCGTGAGCTACTAAATCTCTCCTCTTTATAGAAGTTCCCATTCTCAGCTTCCGGGCAGATGCTGCACAAAGGAAGGTAATGCTGCCACATAGCCCTTATTCACGGGGGATCACAGTGGGTGCCCCATAGGACAGCTGGGGAAGGGGACCCTGTCCTGTCCACGGCACAAGCTCCCCGGAGGTTAAAGACCTTGCCCACAGTCACAGCGCGCAGGTGAGGGGGCTGGAATAATTCAAACACAGGCACCACAGAGGCAGAATTTATAACCACGGGACACCGGGTGCTCCATCAGCAGAAGCAAGAGCCGAAATGCAGGTGCAGAGCTTGGCTAACCCCCTCCTCGCCCTGGCCGGCTGGACTTGGGGGCAGACAGCCGTGGGGGCTTCCAGGGACAAACGTGGAAACCCAGCCTGTCCTGAAGCTTTGCTCCCCTCGCCTCACCTTGCACACCCCCTCTGCCTGCTCCCAAAGCTGCAGGCCGATTTAGCGGGGGACAGTGGCTAATGCTTCCTAAATGTCCCCAGGCCTGCAGCCATACCACTGTGGCGTCCAATTCCGGCGGATCTCGAAAGCTAAGCAGGGTCGCGCCTGGTTAGTCCTTGGATAGGACACCGGCTGGGAACACCAGGTGCTGTAGGCTTGGGAGACGGACCCGGCAACCCACTCCCAAAAATCAATCCATCATTGAAGACCCTATGAATAGCAGAGAAGCACTGACAATGGTGTTTCCCCTGTTGTACGCAGGATTGCTATGAGTCGGACACTGACTCCAGGGCACCTAACAACAACAATTGTCCCCAGGGCCACCTCTGGGAGGGTCTCTGCACCTCCTTGCTGCCTCCTGACCAGGGGTGGGCCCAGTGGCTCCTCTCTGGACTCTGCTCTTTGCCTACCTCCTCCGGCCTCGGTTCAGCCTTTGCGAGGCAGGAGCCTCCTGCTCAGCTCTGGACTCAAGTCAGCTGGGGCCGGTCCGAGTCTCTGTAAGGCCAACCTCAGCTTCCTGAATCGCAGTCCGTGGGGCGGGGCTGACCATTGCATATGGAGCTCCCAAGGGCCTGCAGAGCAGCCTGGCCTACAGTGGCTAACTCGTACCACCTCGTGTACGCCTGGACCGGCAGCTGCAGCCTCCCTGGGAATGTGTTAGCCACGCCCTTTCCCCATCCTCCCTCTGCAGGACTGATGCAGGGTCCCTGGGGCCAGGGCCCACCCACTGGGGTTCTGAACAAGCCCTCCGGGTGATTCTGCTGAGAACGCTGTCTTTTTTTCCTTTTTTCCAATACTGGAGGTTGAAGCCAGGGCCTTGCACATGCTAGGCAAGCACTCCACCTCTGAGCGATACCCCAGCCCGCCCCCCCCCTTTTTTTTTGCAGTAGTGGGGGTTGAACCCAGGGCCTAGCACTTGCATGCTTTGCAAGTGCTGGACCACTGAGCTGTGCCCCCAGCCCATGTTTTTACTTTTTGAGACAGGGTCTCACTAAATTATGTGGACTGCGTCTGGTCTCGAACTTGCGATCCTCCCGCCTCCGCCTCCCAAGCTTGTGTGCCACTGTGCCCGGCTTCCCCAGCCCCTTTTTTGAGACGGGGCCTTGCGAAGTTGTGCAGCCTGCCTCTGCCCTCCCTCGAACACACAGTCCTCCTGGCTCAGCCTCCCGAGTACTGGGATCACAGGCGTGCGCCACCACGCCTTGCTGACAGTGCAGTCTTAGGGAGGATTCCTGAACCTTGGCAATGCTGATGTTTAGCGCAGAACAATTCTTTGGGGAAAGTTTCCGTGTGCGTTACAGGCTGGTTACCAGCATCTCTGGCCTCTGTGCTCCATATGCTAGTAACAGCTCCTGTGCGCAAGATGTGGTGACTCACAATGCCTCCAGACATTGCCAAGTGTCCCCTAGGGGGCAGAATCAGCCCTGGTGGGAATCCGCACTCCATGCTGAGGCCCTGGCAGCCACACCAGTGGTTCTGGACATCTGACAGACCAGATGTCCAGACCATCAGCTAAGCAAGACCTTTTCGCCCCTTTTTCACCTTTTTCTTGCCCGGACCATCGGCAAGGGAACAGCTCGACCCTTTTGGCCCGGATCCACGACCATCAATAAGGAAAGAACCCATTCTCCAACTGATCACCTACGAAGCAAGAACTTTCTCCTCATGACCACCGAGACCACCAACACAGGTGTTTGCCCCGAAGGCAAAAGTATCCGAGGCTTCTCCTTTCTCCCATCTCCGTCACTGTCCCGAGGGCTGCAGGAGTCCACGCCCCTCACCCGAGGGTCCTGAGTGAATTGCATTTAATATCCGTGTGCGTGGCGGTGCCGCCCATCCAAACATCCAGGCCGGACAGGGAGGTGCAAGCCCCACATAGAGTTGGCAATGGAAACGCCTAGGGCGGGGCAGGGCCAGGCTCCACCCTCAGAGCTGGGAGACCAAGCTGGGGATCTGGGGAAGGGCTGTTAGCCCCTGTAGGCTCCAGAGTGGGGCAGGGAGTGCTGGAGGCCCTGAGCTACAGTTTGGAAAGGCATAGCCTCTAGTCTCAGCACTCGGGAGGCTGAGGCAGGAAGCCTGTGAGTTCGAGGCTAGCCTGGGCTGGGTAGCGAGACCCCCGTCTTAACGCCACCTCCCCTCCAAAGAGGGAGAGAAAAACCCTCCCGTGACTGTGGCGCAGAACCACGTGGCAGCCCAGTTGAAAGCATGACCCGTGACGCCCTCCAGAAAGACAGGTTCCAAAGGATTAAGTGGCCTCCATGGTCAGAGCGGCTGTGCTGGACAGCACCACTGAGACCAGGCGGATTACAGACCACTTCTAAGTTACTTTCCGAGTAAGACTTTCATATGGGAACATCATTATCAGGAGAGCCTTGCATTTCCTCTGAGTGACATAAAATCCAGGTGTCCTAATCTGACGCCCACGCCCAGAACCATATTGCAAGTTGACAAGGTAAGTGCCACTCTGCCTGTGAAGCTGTCCAGATGGGTGAGGTCCAACTGCCAGTCACCAACCACACGGGGGTATTAGACACTGGAAATCTGACTCCTTCTACTTTAGATGGTGCTGTGTGAAATAACACACTGATTAAAAGCTCAGTGGAAAAGAATATAAATATCTCGCCAATACTTTTCCATATGATTGCAACGTTAAAAGAGCATTGTAGCAACACTGGGTCCATCGATTATAGTATTAAAATGACTTTTTTTGGGGGGGGGGTACTGGGGGTTGAACCCAGTGCCTTGCACTTGCATGCTCTGCAAGTGCTGGACTACTGAGCTGCACCCACAGCCCATTTTTTTACTTTTTGAGACAGGGTCTCACTAAGTTACGCAGACTGCCTCTGGCCTCAAACTTGCAATCCTCCTGCCTCTGCCTCCCCAGCCGCTGGGACTACAGATGTGCGCCACTGTGCCCGGCTAAAAACGACTTTCACTTTTGAACATGTGCCTACTAGAAAGGTGACAAGGACACATCATAGTTTGGCTGCCCAGCATTGGTGTGGACAGAGGTGATGGCAAGTGAGAAATGAGAGGGGACAATGAGAAGGGCTGGGATGTGACTCAGTGGCAGGGTGTGTGCCTAGCATGAGCAGATCCTGGGTTCATCCCCAGCACTGCAATAGAACCAGCAAGGAAAGAGAACATTCCTGGTCAGCGACAAACCACGGCATCTTTGAGCTGTTAGACAAACTTAGGGCTGGGATTTAGCTCAGTTGGTAGAGCGCTGCTCTGCAGTCTCTGAGGTCCCGAGTTCGATTCCCAGCACCGCAAAATGGGAGAAGGACGTGGCAACCCACTCCCAAGGCAGTCCCGAAACAGTCAGCCATTGAAAACTCTATGAGGGTCGCTATGAGTCGGACTTGACTCGACGGCACCTGACAACAACAACAACAACAACAACCAAACTTCGTTTTCTCCTGGAGATGGCCAGACACGTGGTTTGAAGGAGAATCGTATGGTACCCATGGACAATTCTCAGCTCTTAACAACGGCAGGTAATTCCCAAGCCTGGCTGGCTCTTTCTAAGACCAAGAAAGCCCTGGCTTTGTGTGCCAGCTGAGCAAAGCTTAGCGCCCACCTTGGTCAGCGTTCAGAGGCTGCTGAGGTTGAGACCCTGACCGGCCTGAGTGACAGAGTCCAGGGGCACGGCGGGCACACACCCCTCGCAGGCCACTTGTTCTGCTCTGTAGTTCCAAGTGCTCCGCTTTAACTCAGCTCTCCATACAGACAGCAGCAGAGCTGGGCGGCTTCCTGCCTGGTCCTTGGGGCTCAGGGCAGTGCCCTGGCCTGCTGCACATTCTCTCTGGCTGGCTGGCTGCACTGGTTAGTGTGGCTCACCCAGGAGGACCTTCAGGCACAGGGCCCTGGAGGGGTCCCGGGACGCCCACGGTTGGTAAGGGCTCCGTCCTCAGCCTTCCTGCAGACAGGCCCTTCAACTCCCTTGCACAGCCTGAGCTGTCACCTGGGCGGGAACAGATCTCTCCTGGAGAGGCCAGGATGGACATGCTGGCACGAAGGCCTGTGTCCAGGGGGCCTTTATCCTGGCCTGACTGTCGGGCACAGTCCGCAAGCCCCCTGTCAGCTCAAACCATGTTGCTTGGACACTTCAGAACTTGGACATTTGGCTGAAGGGACTCTGGCTTTCTAGAAAGGACTCTATGAGGCTGAGGTTCCTGGTGCCAAAGGATGAGCCCAGGGTGCCTCTGAGCCTGGTTGGGGCCCGCGGATCCCATCCTCTCCTCATGCTGGCAAAGCCCTGGGTCTCCTGAGCGGTTACGATTTGTCCTGGAAACCTGGTTTTCTCCACTTTCATTTAAAACCAATATCCCTAGCCATTGTTGTTGCTGTTGTTATTAGGTACCATTGAGTCAGTATCCAACTTACAGCGACTCTGTGTACAACAGGTAAAACACTATTATCAGTGTTTCTCTGCTGTTCATAGGGTTTTCAATGGCGGATTGATTTTTGGAAGTGGGATTTTTTGGGGATTAACTTTTGGATTAAATTTTTAAGATTACATTTTGCCAGGTCCGTCTCCCAAACCTACAGCACCTGGTGTTCCCAGGCAGTCTCCCATCCAAGTGCTAACCAGGCCTGACCCTGCTTAGCTTCTGAGATCTGTCAGGATTAGATACCACAGAGCTACAGCTTCAGGCTCCCTAGCCATTGTTGTTGTTGTTAGGTGCCGTCGAGTCATGTCCGACTCTTAGCGACCCTCATAGGGTTTTCAATGGCAGATTATTTCGGGATTGCCACGTCCTTCTCCCATCCCTAGCCATTAGGGAAATGCAAATCAAAACAACTCTGAGATTCCACCTAACTCCAGTAAGAACGGCCAAGATCAATAAAACAAATAATAAAGAATGCTGGTGAGGTTATGGAGAAAAAGGAACCCTCTTACACTGTTGGTGGGACTGTACAATGGTTCAACCACTTTGGAGATCAATATGGAGATACCTCAGAAAACTAAAAATAGAACTGCAATAGGACCCAGCAACACCACTACTAGGAATATACCCAAAGGGAGAGGAGTCATCACGCCACAGAGACACCTGCATGTCCATATTCAATGCAGCATTCTTCACAATAGCAAGGACATGGAACCAACCAAGGCGCTCATCAACAGAAGAATGCATAGCAAATTGTGGTACATATACACAATGGAATCCTACTCAACAATAAAAAATGAAATCATGCCATTTGCAGCAAAATTGATGGAATTGGAGAACATCTTAAGCGAACGAACACTAGCTCAAAAAGAGAAATACCGTACGTTCTCACGCGCGTGGAAGCTGAATCTTACTTAAAGGAAGGAAAACATCCTACGCATAAATTGATATGTCAAAAATGCACAATTAAACAGCACAGAAGGGACAATGTAAGGAGTAGAAAGGAGGAGGGCGGGAACTGGCGGAGGGGAGTGAAGATTGGAGAAGATGAGATGGGCAGGAGAGTCAATGTGGAGGGATGACGGGGGAAAGGTTCATCTCTATGTAGACAGCACAACTTCATGAGATTATTGGAAAAATAAGGGACTATAACCCAAATAAGTATCAGAGTTTTACTACATACTAGCCATAAAACCTTGTTAACTTTGTGGGCTGATGAAAGTGTTGCTACAAGTGACGTAAAGGATGCATAACGGAAAATGCCAATGCTGTACTACTCTGTACCCCAGTATTATTTACTAATAAAGGAAAAGAAAACATCAGCACATGCTGTCTTTGATTTTTCTCACCAATTAAAATACGTGGCATAGTTTTCTCTGTTGATATGTAACTCATACAATCAGTCATTCACTCCTTTAGAGTATAATATTTAGTGCTTTTAGTGCTTTTCAGAGCCATGTAGCCATCATGGCAGTCAATTTTAGAACATTTTTGTCACCTCCTAAAGAAATCCCATAGGCATTAGCAGTTACTGCCCATTTCTCTGATGCCTGTCCTACTCCTGCTCCAGCCACTGGCAACTGGTAATCCACCCTTGTCCTAATGGCTTTGTCAATTCAGGAGATTTCCTGTAAGGAGACTCACACAACAGAAGGTCTCTTGTACTGGCTTCTTTCGCTTAACATGATGTCAAATGTTCATTCATGTTGTAGCGTGTATCGGTAGGTCATTCACTTACAACATTGGATAATATTCCATTGTATGGGCAGAGTAGATCATATTTAGTTTATCCGACTTATCAGTCAATGAGTACGTTGGTTTGTGCCTACTTTTTTGTTAATATGAGCAAAGCTGCTATGAGCATTTATGCACAAATTTCTGGGTAGATATAAATCCTCATTTCTCCTGTATATATACTAGGAGTGGAATTTCTGGGTCATACAGTAACTCTATATTTGTATTGAACCTTTTGAGAAACTCCTAATTTTATAGATGTTCCTCACTAGCTAAGATTCCTGCAGGATCAGTCAGGCAAGTTAAATATGGCTCATTCTCATTATTTATACAGATTGGTGAACAAGGCGACTGGTAGCTGCCCCTGACCACTCACCCTCCCCTGTCAAATCTGGCCTATGGGAACAATAGCGCTCCTAGGACCTCTTACAAATGAGAAGCCTGACGTGTGGGGAGGGCAGGTCTCAAGGCTGCACAGCTCTCAGGCAGGGCTCAAGGCCAAGTGCAGTGGAGGTGGGGCTCTAGGTGCCACTGAGAGTAGACAAAGGTGCCCTTGGGGTGACACCAATTTGCTTACACTCGGTGAAAGGCTCAAGCATGCCACTCATGTCAGTGACATCCCCTGGCCCCGTAAGGCTTCAATCTCATAGATACCTTATAAAAAACCAACAAAAATTTAAAATGGCAGAAAATTAGAAAATAAGGCTAAACAATAAATAAGAATACATCAGAACCCTATCTCCTAGAAATAGTTAAAATTAATGATGTTG
>VMDO01034238.1:0-17186 GCA_007922755.1 Pedetes capensis | reverse complement strand
CAGAAAGTATACTTTCATTTAAAATTTATTACTACTTTTGAAATAATAGTAATAATTTAAAGTTCTTAATATTTAGACAACCAAGAGGCCAACTTCATCCAAATAACAGAAAAATTAGATTATTTAAAGTTAATACTGAATTTCTGGTTCTTGAAAAGCTAAACAGTGTCAATTCAAGAAGATATATGAATCAGTTAATATAATAATGTACATAATCAATCTGGATAAACTTAACCCACAAGTCCTGAGCGGTAAATTAGTTTTTCTGGTTGCCAGTTGAGACCACACAGTTTTTGCTATTTAAAAAGTTCATTTGGTGGATGAATTTTTAGCTCGTTTTATATGAGTTTGACATTATTCTGAAGTAGAAAATGTGAAGTCATTGGAGTAATGTTCCTTTGTAATCCAGCTGTTTCAAGGTGTATTAAAAGTAGATGATTTTAAAATGATTCCTTTTTGTTTTTCTTCCCCTCGTTGCTCATCATACATAGGGCTCTCTTTCTCTGCCATTTTTCTTTTCTATTTAATTTCCAAAATTTAATCACCCTTTTGGTCTAATTTTCTAATTTGGCTTCCTTTCATATAATGGTCTTAGATTTGAACTCATAGCAATTGCTTTTGAAAATGCCTGACCCACACTAGCTATCTTCCTGCCACTGGATCACATTAAATGTAAGAATTTACTAGAAAAGTTCCCAAATGTAATATAAGCCATATCTTCGGAAAAAAAAAGTTTTTTAAAATGTCAGGACAACTTTCCTAGTCAGGATTAGAACTGACTATGGTATGCTAGCTAGGCTAATGATAACATTTGAAGGCAACTCCACACAATATTACTAACTTAGTGTCTCAAAAACAAGAATGATGGATTTCTCAGAAATTTATATGAATTGAAGAGACACTATGTATAATTTCTCTTGATTTATGAAATTATAATTTAATAAGGGAAATCTAATTGTATAGTGGTGCAGAGAGAATATAATTTCAAACGGCTGGTCAGTGAAGATTTGATTTTCAGTGACTTAAGGATTTAGTTAAATTATGAGAGTATAAGGTTTAGAAATGGCAAATCCTAAAGAGAATTAGTGAGGCATTTTCAGTTAAATGGGAAAAATTTGCTGCAATATGTTTGTATGCTAATTAATAGTAGAAGAAAAATAACACATTAAAAGAACAATGAGGTAGACAATAAATAATGACTTTTTTCAGTGGAGTTTGGCCATGCTCCCTATCTGTCTCCGTTGGTCTCAGTCTCTGTCTCTCTCTGCCTCTCTCTTTGTCTCTCTGTGCATATGTGTATGTTCACACATATGTGTGTTTTTAAAAGTACTAATGTGTGTGGGGATAGAAGACAGAGATGATTCTATTTGTGGGAAAGAGTAGAGATGAGTAGTCCCAAATCACAAGGATGTGGATTAGGAATAGTGGCTACTAGAAGGTCTCCTCAGATGGAAAAATGTTTGAAATAATAAAGACAGGTGACTTTCTGAGTTATGATTAGCCTAGGTTTAGAGGGATTCATTAAGCATCAACTAGGTAGACAGCCAACATGTTGGAACAACAATATTCATCAGGAATGCAGAAATTTTAATAATGGTTGCTACCTATGATCAAACCAAACTTTATCTCTATTTCTTAGGAAGTTGTAAAACAAAGGACTCTTCTGGATTAGAGGTCCTCAGACTCTGAGCCAGGGGCCACTTGAATGTATCTGTAAATAAATTCATTAAGACACAGCCAGTTCTACTCCTTCGTAGATTATCTATGGCTCAGGTCCCCTCACTTTAACTGCAGAGTTGAGTAGGTGCAATAGAAATAAAATGGCATCCAAACTCAAAAGTTTGCTGTCTTACCCTTTAGGAAAATGTCTCCTGCTGCTCTTGACAAGGGATTTCCAACTGCAGCACAATTGATATTTTGAGCCACATCATTCCTTGTTTTATGGGGCTTTTCTGTGCTTTGTAGGGGTTTAGCAGCAGCATGTGGGGCCAGTAGGAGCCCTGCAGTTGTGCGAACCAGATTGTCTCTAGACATTTCCAAATGTCCCCTGAGGGGTAATATTGCACCTATTTGAAAGCCATTTCTCTAGGAAAGCACCCTTTTCTCTGAGGATAATAAAAATTTTTTTAACAGAGATTGCTTTTTTAGGTCTATTAGCCTACAGCTACGCAGTAATATGAAAAAGTCAACTCAAAGAAATGTTTATTGAAAATATCAAAATAATCAAGAAGGTACTTCTACAAGCTGTGATCACCATCTCTACCCAACCCAATATACCTGTACTCTTACCTTATGCCTTCCCTCGTTTACGGTAAGTGTTGGTCCTCCTGTGGCCAACTCCTCTGTCTCCATACAGTTTCATCCCATCTCATATACTCTCTCCTCTCCCCCTGGATCACTAGCTTTCTTTCCTTTATAGGTCAGGTCCATCAGTAATGCCTATTGTTATTATTTTCTCATCTTAAAACAGACAAGCAAACTAAACCTTTCTTTTTCCCACTTCTTCTAGTCACTATTCACATTTCTTTGATGGCACTTACAGTAAATCTTGAGATATATTTTTCAGATTCAAAAATTATGATGAATCGTGAACAAAATAAATAAAACATCCATGTAAATACCAATCACAATGAAAGTGAAGAGCATGAATGATAAAAAGCTTATACTAAAAGCAGCCACAGAGAGAAAGCAAGTTACCTACAGAGCAAGGTTGTAGACTTCTACAATCTACAATCTAAACTGACAGCTGACTTATAGCAAAAATGGAAGCCACGTGATAGTTGAATAGCATTTTGGCAACACTTAAGAGACTGGTCTCTGCCTACTCATGACACTTTCATTGGACAGTGATTATCCTTCTATGGTGCTACCTCACCTGCTTCATCCTTAAAATGACAATGGCAAAAAACAGCATTTGCCCTGCTTAACTCTATATGATAACTGGGTGTTATTTCTTAGCATTCAATGTTATAAGGCTAATTTTATTCCTACCTTATTTTCACTTCTAACTAAATAACCACTTTGGGCACAACTATACATAGATTTTATATAAAGTCAATGTACTCATATAGTTATGAATTTTTTAGTTTTAACAGTTATTTTTGTTAATAAAACCACAAAATCAGTGAATAAACAAAAGTATTATAATTAGAAAATATTCTATCAACAGTGATACTTTTGAATGACTCATTATATAAATATACATATTGTGAAGGAATTAATTTCTCACTTAAACATATTACAGGCAAAAACTTTCTATTTATTAGTACTAAAACAGCCCTTCTAGACAATTAGACAAGCTGATAACATGCAGTTGTCTTAGAAAATGAAATTACTTAGTCACTGTCAACTATTAGGAGGTAGAATATGATGGCAAAATAAATATATTTGTGCTTGATACATTTTTAAAATTTTTGACCAATGCATACAAATTGATATCTGCAGATAAATAGAAAAGTATTTAAATCGTGCTTTCTTTTTGTTACATTATATCTGAGGCAAAATGGAATTTTCTCTCTCCTCTTTTCTTCTTAATTTTTTTCATTTAATGGGCATACACCTGCATGCCAGTGTGCACATGCGCAAACACACACAAACACCTTTCCTATTGACACCTTTAAATTCTGATCCATCCCAAACCACAATAGCCAAAGGGGAAATCTTAGACTTTGGCAAAGCAGAGAAAGACTCGAGAGAGCTTCCTACAGTTATGCTCTAAGAAGCAGTCTGTTAGTAAGAGAAAACTTGTCTCTCTTTCAGATGGTCCTCTTAGAGAGCTAAAGAAATGAAGGAATTCCATGAAGGGCGTGATTAAACGGAAAACAGCGGTAGTCTGGTTTTGCCATCTATTCTGCAAAAAACTGATTTACACTTCTGTAAGTATGAAGGAGAGACTTTGAAAGGGAAGATGAATAAAGTTTTGTTCATATTGAACTAAGGTGCTTACACGCCATCTGGAAGATGTTAGAAGACAGTTGAGTTGTTAGGGAATGTAGTAGAGGTCCAGATTTGGAAGTCATCAAATCTGGTGTGGCTGAATACAAAAAGTAAATGTGATTATCAAGTTAAATATCAGAATGAACAGAGAAAACGGCCAAGGATAAAGTCATGGTGGACACTGACATTAAAGAAGAGTCCAGAGACTGAGAAGGGGCATTTATTGGACAAATATGCACGTGTGAGCACGCGCGGGTGTGTGTGTGTGTGTGTGTGTGTGTGTGTGTGTGTGTGTTCTATGTGATGCACTGACAGGGCAGTGAAGTGTCTGTTTATGTTAAAATGGAGATGATAATCACATTTACATGCTGGGAGAAATTCCATGTGCAGATAGAATCTGAATGTGGAGAGCAAGAAATGCTAACTGATTTCTCATAAATTGTAGAAGAGAAAGATGGAGTCCTTCGCACTGGCAGATGAGATTAAATTTGTAATCAAGTGGGAATGACTACATGAAGGAAAAATCAAGGAAATGGAGTAAAGATGAGCACAGATACCAAAAGTTGGAATAAGTGTGGGTGGGGAAGTGATGAGGTATCTTACATAGGCCTCTACTTTCCATGGTGTTAGAAGTAATTCTCCTTTACTAACAGTGGAGGAACAGAGGAGGTGCTTTAGATAGTTGGGGAAAACAGAATGTCTGAGGAGCTCTGCATCGTCTTTAATGTCTTGTCTAGAAAAATACCTGTTTGGCAGTCAGTCTAATCAGTACTCTGACAGCTCTCAATGAAATCACTGAGCTAAAAGTCCCTGCATGCCCTTGATACCAGGAATATGGAGTATAGCATCTTACAGCAGCAACTGCATCTCCAAAAGAGTGCCAATTAAAGGAAAAAGTGGGGCCAAATAGTGGGAGAGAATGATAATGTGATTATGATAATGCAACAAGGACATTTTAGAAGGTGATTTTAGAAGATAAATATTTCAGTAATCTAAGACTGTACTATCCTCAAGTTCTCAGCTTCTGGTATCTCATAATGAATTTGCTTTTAGCATCAAATGTCCAAAGCTTGACAACGTATCACCATTTCAAATAGACCCCTATACAAACATCAGTGGGAAAGGAAGGGATTTTAAAGTTGATATAAAGAGAATGATAAATAATCAGAATTCTATTTTCTGTGCCAAACTCATTAACAGATATGACTGCTACACCATTTACTGTTACAGAGTTATGAATTATTGAAAGAACTTATGAATTGTGATGTCATCATTGATTTTCTTTTTAAAAATTTTACACATGGATAAATTATTAGTGCAGAAGAAAGCATTGATAAACAAGGAAATTTTGAATACTACATCTTTGCAATATACAAATGAGATTAATCCTCTAAACATTTCTCTTTGTAACAATGCATGCTGCGGAAGATCAAATTAAGATCAGGCAAAACAAAGCATAGGTGAAAATGTCAAAAACCGATTATGGTTAATGATATTGAAATTTCTCAACTCTACATATTAGATTGAGATAGTTTACTGTCTATAGAATTTACCTATTTAAAGTGCATAATTCTCTACTTTTTAATATATACTCACACAGTATCTTTACTGCTGCCAAAAGAAACCTCATACCCATAAGTAGGAGTCACTCACCTAAACTCCTTTATCTTAGTGCTTGTCAACCACTCATCAACTTTCTTCCTGTATAGATCTGCCAAATCTGAACATTTCATATACATGGAATAATACAAAACAAGATTATTGGGCTCTAGCTTCTTTCACAGAACCCAGTGTTTTCAAGGTTCATCCAAATTGAAGCATACCAGCAATCTATTCCTTTTTTATGTCAAATACCATTCCATTATATGGATATACCACATTTTGTTTATACATTCATTATTGACAGACATTTTTGTTGTTTCTACTTTTTAGAAAGTATGAATAAAGCCCCAATGCACTTCTTTGTACATGTTTTTGCATAACAATGCGTTTACAACTGTCAGATATATAATTAAAACTGGAATTGCTTGGTCATAAGCAACTCTATTTTAAGGAATTGCCAACCTCTTTCTGAAGTGGCTGTAGCACTTCACATTTTCACAAGCCATTTATGAGAATTTTGATTTCTCCGCATCCTTACCAAAACTTATTTTGTACTTTTTCATTATAGCCATCCTAATTGATTTTAGGGCTGGGATTTAGCTCAGTTGGTAGAGTGCTGCTCTGCAGTCTCTGAGGTCCTGAGTTCAATTCCCAGCAGTACAAAATGGGAGAAGGACCTGGCAACCCACTCCCGAGGCAATCCCGAAACAATCAGCCATTGAAAACCCTATGAGGGTCGGTATGAGTCAGACTCTACTCAACAGCACCTAACAACAACAACAATTGGTTTTAAGTGTTATCTTGTGTAGTTTTGAGTGGCATTTTTCTCATGATTAAGGGATCAAGGATATTGAGTATATTGTCATGTGCTAGTTGGCCATTTGTATATTATCTTGTGAAAATGTCCATTCAAATCCTTTACCCATTTTAATTGGTTTATTTATATTTGTATTATTGAATTTTAAGAGTGTCTCGCCTGCAGCGGTAGCCCTGTGGCATCCGATCCCGTCAGATCTCGGAAGCTAAGCAGGGTCGGGCCTGGTTAGTACCTGGATGGGAGACCGCCTGGGAACACCAGAAGCGGTAGGCTTGGGAAAAGGACCTGGCAACCCCCTCCCAAAAATCAATTTGCCATTGAAAACCCTATGAACAGCAGAGAAGCACTGACAATAGTGTTTCCCCTGTTGTACAGAGGGTCGCTATGAGTTGGATACCGACTCGACGGCACCTAACAACAACAACAACAAGAGTGTCTCACCAAGAAATTACTGCCAAATCCTAGATCATAAGTATTTATGAAAATATATTTTGTTCTCATTTATAGTTGGCACTTACATATAGTTCTTTTGTCTGTTTTGAGCAAATTTTTGTATGTGGTGTAAGAAAGAGGGTCTTTCTTCTTTACTACATGTACATCCAATCATCTCAACATTATTTGCTGAAAATACTGTACTTTCTTCCATTGAATTGTCTTGATTCCTTTACTGAAAACCCACAAATTTAAAGGTTAATTCCTAGAGTCTCAATTTTATCCCATTGATTTATAGATCCATACAGCAGTAACATTTTGTCTTGACTACTGTAGTTTCATAGTATCTTTTTTAAATTGGGAAAGTGAATATTCCAACTTTGTTCTTTTTCAAAATTGTTTTGCCTATTTCTAAGTCCTTTCCATTTCCATGTAAAATTTATGATTAGCTTGTCCCTATCTGCAACAAGCCAGTTTGGAGATTTGATAGAGATTGCATTGATTCTATACATCAATTTGATAAGTATTGTCATTTTAACAATATTAAGTCTTCAAGGATATATTTCCATTTACTTAGATCTTCAAGTTATATAGCTTTTGGCATACAAGTCTTGCTCACACACACCCTTTTTTGAAACAGGATTTCACTACATAGCTGAGGCTAGTCCCGATCTTGCTGTATAGTCCAGGCTGGCCTTGAACTCATGATCCTTCTGCTTTATCCTCCTGAGTACTGGGATTACAGGCATGAGCTATCATGCCTGGCACTAACGTCTTGCACTACTTTTTTTTTTTTTTTTTTTTTTGGCAGTACTAGGGGTTGAACCCAGGGCCTGGGCCACTGAGCTGCACCCCCAGCCCATTTTGTAGGTTTTTTTATTTTCTGACACAGGGTCTCACTAAGTTACACAGACTGCCTCTGGTCTCGAACTTGTGATCCTCCTGCCTCCGCCTCCCCAGCCGCTGGGATCACAGGCATGCGCCACCGCGCCCAGCTATGTCTTGCACTACTTTAACTGAACTTATTTTTAAATATTTTACTGTTTTGATGCTACAACAAATGAAATTGATTTCTTAATTTCATTTTCAGATTGTTCATTGCTAGTGTATAGAAATACAATTGATTTTTGTTTATTGTTTATTCCAGCATCATACAAATTTGCTGAACTCATGCATTGGTTTTAAGTTTTTAAATGTAATTTCTACAATTTTCTGTAAATAAAACATGTCATTTGCAAGTACAAGTAGTTTTTCTTCTTCCTTTCCAATTTGAGTATTCAATTGTTTTATATTAGAAAGAAATGATAAGGAGAGACATCCTTGTCTTGTTCCTAACCTTAAGGAGGAATGTTTCAGTCTTAACCATTAAATATGATGGTAGGTGTAGGTTTTGCATAGATTTCCTTGATCATCTTGAGGAAGTGTTCTATTCTTAGTTTGATAAATGTTTTAAATTATGAAACAGTGTTGGGTTTTGCTGCATTTTCTGTGGCTATTGAGTTAATCATGTGGGTTTTGTCTTTTATTAATAAGGTATATTACTTAGATTGATTTTATGTTGAACAAACCTTACATTCCTAGAAGAACTTCTACTTGATTGTGTTTTATCATTTTCTTATTTGTTGCTGGAGTCCATTTTCTAGTATGTTGAAGATTTTTGCATTTGTATTTATAAGGAATATGGGTCTGCAGTTTCCCTTTCTTATGATGTCACGATCTGCTTCTACTGTCAGGGTAATTCTGGCCTCATGCTGTTTTCTCTTCTATTTGGAAAAGTTTGTGAAAAATTGCTTTTGACTATTTTCTACATATCTTGCAGAATTCATTAGTAAAGTTCCCTAGGAGTGGAGTTTTCTTACTGGGAAGTTTTTAATAACAAATTTAAGCTCCTATTAAAAGTCTGCAAGACAGGGCCCTAGGTGGCCATGGTGATTCAGTTCTGCCTGCTTCTCTCATTTGTGGTTCTCAAAATAACTACAGAATCTGCTTGGAAGGGAAAACTCAGATATGGAGGAACACATGAGAATAGCCTAGGCTCTACACCTTCTCTCCTAGAGAGAATATGCTGCCCTACTTTAGACTATTGATTCGGTTCTCCCCAGGTATAAAACCTATGGCAGGGTTACTTTTGGGTTCTTTTATAATTTAAGTATCTATAACAATAAATTTCTTTCTAGTACTACTTTAGCTTCATCTCATGTTCTTTCATTTTGTGCTTTCATTATCTCAAAATATTTTCTAATTTCTTTTGTGAATTCTCCTTTGACTCATTGATTATTTTGGAGTGTGATGCTTAATTTCAGAATATTTGTGAATCTCCCAAATTTCCTTTGGTTATTGATATCTAATTTTATTCTATCGTGGTCAGCAAATGTACTATGTACAACTTTTTAATCCTTTTAAGTACTTTTTTAGAACTAAAATGTACGCTCCATATTGGCAAACACTCAATGTGCACTTGAGCAGAATTGATGTTTGACTAATTTAGAGGGAATATTCTACAGATGTTTCTTATATCTAGTTGATTAATGGTGTTGATCAAGTATTCTGTATATTTGGTGATTTTCTGGAGACTTGTTCTGTTTATTATTGAAAATGACAGACTTTGTAGAAATAGAAAAATAATCCAAAAATTCAGATGAAAACACAAAAGACCATGTATAGCAAAACATTCTTAAGCTGCAAAACTAGTGCAGGCAGAATCACAATATTTGACTTTAAACTACAGGGATATAGCAAAAATAGCTTTGGTACTGGGACAAAAATAGGCTTGAAGACCAATGCAACAGAATTAAAGATCCAGAGATACACCCACGCAACTACAACCATTTGAGCTTTGACAAAGGGGCCAAGGATACAAAATGGAGAAAAGATAGTCTCTTCATAAATGGTGCTGGGAAAATCGGATATCCATCTGAAGGAAAATGAAAATAGAACTGTATCTCTCAATTTGCATGAGAGTCAACTCAAAATGGATAAGAACCTCAATATAAAGCTAAAAACCTTAAAACCAATAGAAGAAAAGATAGGAAACTGCTCCAACACATAGGCATAGGAAAGTATTTCCTTAATAAGACTCCAATTGCTCAGGAAACTGCACCAAGAATAGACAAATGGGATTACATGAAATTAAAAGGCCTCTGTACAGTAAAGGAAACAATCAATGGAGTTATGGAAGTGCCCACTGAATGGGAGAAAACCTTTGCACCCTACACATCTGACAGAGGACTAATTTCTAGAATTTACAAAGAACTCAAGAAAGCAAATCCCAAAAGAACAAATAATCCAATATACTAGAGGGCAAAGAAAATGAACGGACAGCTCTTAAATGAAGAAGTTTGTAGGGCCAAGAAACACATGAAAAAATACTGAATATCTCCAGCCATTAGGGAAATGCAAATCAAAACAACTCTGAGATTCCACCACCAGAAAGATTAGCCAAGGTCAACAAAACAAATAATAACTAATCTTGGTGAAGTTGTGGAGAAAAAGGAACATTTTTACATTGTTGGTGGGACAGTAAATTGATTCAACCACTTTGGAAATCAATCTGGAGATACCTCAGAAAACTAAAAATAGAATTGCTATAAGATCCAGCTATACCACTTCTGGGACTATACCCAAAGGGAGACAAGGGAGACAAGTCATCATACTACAGAGACACCTGCATCTCCATACTTAATGCAGCACCCTTCATGACAGCAAGGATATGGAATCAACCAAGATGCCCATCAACAGAAGAATGGATAAGAAAAAGGTTGTGGTACATATATGCAATGGAATATTGCTCAGCAATAAAAAAAGAATGAAATAATGTCATTTTCAGCAAAATGGATGGAACTGTAGAATATCATCTTAAGGGAATGAACACAAGCTCAAAAAGAGAAATACCTTATGTTCTCATTCATATATGGGAGCTGAATATTACTTTACAGAAGAAAAACACCTTTACATAAGTAGAGACAAGAAGGGAAAATATAAGAAGAGTAGAAAGAAGGAAGGAGGGGATTAGCAAAGGGAAGGAAAGGTTGTGGAAGGTGAGAAGGGGAGAGGAAACAATGTAAAGGGATAAAGGGGGAGAGCATAATCACAATATTAATGATGCAACTTCATGAGTATATGGGAAAAATAGAGGAATGTTGTTGTTGTTAGGTGCCATCAAGTCAAGTCTGACTCATAGAAACCCTATGTACAGCAGATCAAAACACTTCCCAATTCTGTGCCATAAATGCATTCAAGTTTTACAACATATTAATCAAAAGTGTCCAAAACAAAAGTTTTTAAGTTGATGAAAGTGTAACCAAAACTGATGTAACAGTTGCATAATGGAAAAAGCAAATGCTGTATTTCTCTGTACTCCACCAACATTTATCAACAAAGGGAAAAAAGAAAAAAAAAGAAAGTACATTTTTGAATTTTTTAACTTATTGTTGAATTGTCTATTTCTCTACTCAACTTAAAAAATTTTGCTTCAGGTATTTTGGATTTCTCTTGTTAGATGCATATATATTTATAGTTGTATCTTCTTGATTGATTGATCTTTTTATTACTATAAAATGTTCTTTGTGTCCAATAATAATTTTTAATATCAATTTTATCTGATGTTAGGACAGTTACTTAGCTCTCTTTTGGTTACTGTTTGCATGGCATATCTTTTTGCATTCTTTTACTTTCAAACTACATAAGCCTTTTAATCTAAAGGTGTCTCTGGTGGATGGCATATCATTAGATCATGTTGCAGTTGATCATTTTCTTCCTTTTAATTAAAATATTTGTTCCATTTATATCTTTCATTTGGCTGTTTATTTCCTAGGGGTCCCATGTCTTTCATGTTCCTCTAGTTTTCCACTACTGCCTTTGTTTATTTTAAATATTTTCCACTGTGCCATTTTTATCCCATCTTTAACAATTGTATTTCTTTGAGTGATTTATTTAGTTAATCACCCTGGAGATTACAATTAACTTCTTTATTGGACTTAAAAATGTCCCCCTAAAATTCATGTCTACCCCAAACCTCAGAATGTGATCTTAGTTGGCAATAAGGTCTTTGAAGATGTAACTTGTTGTTGTTGTTAGGTGCTGTCGAGTCGGTATCCGACTCATAGCGACCCTCATAGGGTTTTCAATGGCTGACTGTTTCGGGATTGCCTTGGGAGTGGATTGAAAATGAGGTTATAGTGCATTAGGGTAGGCCTTGAATTTAATGGTGGATGTCTTAACAATAAGAGGAGAGCATACTAGACAGAGAGAAGACACAGGGAAGAAGCCTATGTGATGGCAGAGGTAGAGGTTAAAGTAATACAGGTACAAGCTAGGAAGGCCAAGAATTCTCAGAAGTTTCCAGAAGCTAGGAGGAGGCAAGAAAAGATTTTTTCCCTAGAAAGAGAATATGTCTGCAGTGAATTCAGACTTCTAGCTTCTAGAATCATGAGTGAGTAAGTCTCCAGTTTTAACTCCATCCAATTTGTGTTGATTTGTTATGCTTAACCTAGGAAAGAAATACATCTTAATTTGTAACACTGCAGCTCAGATTAACACCAATTTAAGAAAGTCCAAAAACTGTGATCCTACATAGCTCCATTTGCTCTCCTTCCCATGTGCTGTTACTGTTATATAAATTACATCTTTGTACATTGCATACCCAGCAACATAAATTTATAATTGTTGTATATGGTTGTCTTCTAGGAAGAAGAAAAAGAATTAAAAGCAATGATTACATTTATACTACTTCTTATATTTACCTAAATAGTTGCCTTTACTACTGTTTTTTAATTCCTCATGTCAATATTATTTGCTATATAGGTTCTTTCCATTCAATCTGAGATTTCTAATAGGGAGGGCATCTAATAAATTATTTTAATTTTGCTTATGTGAGAAGTCTGAATTTATTTTTGATGGTGTTTTGTTAGATATAGAATTCTTTTATATGTATTTTAACTTATGAACTTCATAGAATCACAGTATATATTTTGTAATAAAATGTTGTTATTGTTAGGTGCCCTGGAGTGGGTGTCTGACTCATAGCGACCTATGTACAACAGGTGAAACACTATTGTCTGTGCTTCTATGATATTCATAGGGTTTTCAATGGCAGATTGATTTTTGGGAGTGTGTTGCTGCGACCTTCTCCCAAGCCTACAGCACCTGGTGTTCCCAGGAGGTCTCCCATCCAAAGTAATAACAAGGCCCAACCTTGCTTATCTTCTGAGATCTGACAGGATCGGATGCCACAAGGCTACAGCTGCAGGCTGTAATAAAATATCTGACCCTAATTACAATGGTTGACTTTGCATTCATTTTAAGTACCATAAAATGAATGGACGATACATAAGCTGATGTGTATATAAATGTAAAGGGAACTCTTACAGAGGGAAAATGTGTTCATTGTTATAAAAGAAACTGCAATGTTTGAATTATTAGGTAAACATTTTCATTTATTTATTTTAATAGACATATAAAAATTGTACATAATTATGGAGTACGTGTTTGAATACCTGTATGTACTATATAATGTTCAAACCAAGTTAAGCATATCTATTTTCTCATTTATCATTTCTTTGTAGTTAAAATATTCAAAATCCTTTCTTCTAGCTCTTTTAAAAATATACAGTTCATTATTGTTGTGTATAGTCACCCTACTGTGTGAAAGTACACCTGAACTTATTTCTCTGAATTATAACTTAGTATCCATTAATCAATCTTTCCTTTGATTATTTCCTTGAATCCTGAAAAAGTTGATTGATTACTTTTGTCAGTGTTTATTGTTGGTTTTATGGAGGAGAAAGTATTTTTGGTCATTGTCAATGCCACCTCCATATTTAAAATTTTTAAATAATAAAAGAAGTTTATTTGTCCTTATTACTCCAACAATATCTATCACTTAGGATTATAACTAATTTGTGAATGACAAAGTCTCTTTTTATTCTTTTCTCTTTCCTCATGCTCTTCAATTTTTACTACTTCACTGCTTATGTACCTGTACTACATAGAGGTGAAAAGTAAAGGATATAAAACTAAAATTCACCATTCATTCTTCCTGAGTTGCTGGAGTAAAAAAAATTCATGAGATTCAAATTGAGACTGATAACTAAATTGTTGTTGGTGGTGGTGTTGGTTGCCACTGAGTTGGGTCCATATCATAGTGACCCTCACAGAGTTTTCAATGGCTAGTTGTTTTGGGATTGCTTCAGGAGTTTCAGGATTGCTTCTGGAGTAGATTGCCGCCATGTCCTTCTCCCATTTTTTCGGTGCTATGAATTGAACCTGGATCCTCAGAGTGTGAAGCAGCACTCTATCAAATGAACTAAACTCCAGCTGGATGACTAAATTTGAGATCAGACTTATCTGGAAATATGATTTTTCATGTTATTTGTGTCTTCTGTCAAAATATACTTTAAAAAAGTACCATAAGAACTGGGCCCAGTGACACATGCCTATAGTCCTCGTGACTTAGGAGGCTGAAGCGGGAGAATTGCTAGTTCAAGGCCAGAGGCATCCTGAATAACTTAGTGTGACTTGGTCTCAAAATAAAAAGCAAAAAATGGGCTGAGGGTGCAGCTGAGTGGTAAAGCACTTGCAAAGCATGTGTGACCCTAGGTTCAACCTCCCAGTATTGAGGAAAAAGTCACAAGTATAATAAAGATACCATGAGTATAATATCTGCTAAGATATACTCTAGTCAAAATAGCTAATTTGACTAATGCCAGGAATATAGAAAGAACCTAAATAAAGAAACAATCAGACAAATGTAGGAAATGGTTTTCACAGAAGCTCGCCTGGACTCTTTAGTAGGTGATTGTCATAAAAGGGTGGGAGGACTGTGTTGATTTAAGATACATTTATAATATACACTTACACAATAACCAGATGCAATATGTGAGCCTGAATTGAATACTACACGGGACAAACCATCTGTAAAGACATCTTGCAGAATACTTAGAAAACAGCCTAAGAATAGATGGTATAAAAATGTACTGAAGCGGAAAACAGAAACCACTGATTTACAGAAAGGAACTTACAAAACAATAATTAGAGTATAATATCATTTTTGTTAAAAATATGCTTTTATATAAAAAATCTAAAAATATAAAAACTAAGGTATTAAAGGTGATTACCATTGCACAATAGAAATTTGATGCTAGTATTTCTGATTTTATCTATATTTTCTTTCTCCTATGTTTAACAAGTACTGTCTTTTTAACACTGTGCAATGCTGACTTTTGAGAATGGCACATTTATCTGATGTTCTCATCTTAACATGTTATAGACGATATTCGCTTTCAGAACTTATCATGAGTACACTCAGGCTATGAATGTGTTTTTTCTCTGAAGCACATCATTTTTCTCTGGAGCTTCATCATTTCTCTGAAGCACATAAATTCCATTAAAGTAATACATCAAATAGTATCAGACACTTGAGGTACTAGCTAAAGGGTTCACTTAGTTTATAAGCAATGTTGGCCTCCTTTCTTTACCTCACAAAACGTTCATTTAAAGCATGTCTCCACTGCTTCCATCTCATTTGGCCCTTGACTCACATAGGGTCCCTTTACTGACTGAAAACTATAGACACAGCCATAACAAAGTCATTCCTAGCAGAGGTCTCACTACATTTCAACTTCCTTTGTACCCATTTTCAGAAGAGTTACTAATAAACAGAGCCACATCTCACCTTCCTATTTGGAAGATATGGATAACAATCCTATGTTCAGCCCCAAATTATTGAACTCATCTTTGACTCCTCTTCTTCTTTTATACTTCACTATCTCTATTGCTCCCCTATGTGTCTGTCAGCTTGCCATACCATGGGGGCTTGCATGTTGCTGTGATGCTGAAAGCAATGAGGTTGGTATTCCAGATACCAGCAGGGCCACTCATGGTGGACAGGTTTTTCAGCTGGGCTTCCAGACTAAGACAGACTAGAGAGCAGGACTAAAACAATCAGCCATTGAAAACCCTATGATTAGCCGAGAAGCACTGTCAACTATAGTGCTGGAGAATGAGCCTCCCAGGTTTGAAGATATTCAAAAAATGACCCAGGAAGAGTTGTCTCCTCAAAGTAGAGTCAACCTTAATGATGGGAATGGAGTAAAATCCCTGGGACTTTCTTTTGCTGATGTGGCATGGCTCAAAATATGACGAAACATAGTGACTGCAACATTGGGCTCAAACATAAAAAGATCATGTGCATGAGAAGTGTTTCTTTTTGTTGTCCATAGCATCACTATGAATCAGATCCAACTGGATGACACCCAACAACAACAACACTTCTACTGCTAACACCCTGACCCATGCATTCTTTTCGTTTGCCTAGACTACTGCAATAGGCTGCAGTTTTCCTTGTCCCATTATACTCTATACTCAATACAGTAGTGAGAACAATAATTTTAACCTGTAAGTAAAACATGGAGCAAATCATACTCAAAGCCATGTACTAACTTTCACTTCACTAAAAGTACAAGCCAAAGTTTTACAAAAACCTTCAAGATCCTATGTGATCTGTCATCTTATACCTTCCTCATCTGTTCGACTATTTTCTCCATCACTCACTTTACTCCACTCACTCTTGAGTTCTTGCTATTCTTTGAAAATACTCAGCGTACTCTTTTCCCAGGACATCTGTTCTTCCTGCCTGAAACACTCTTCTGGATGTCCTCTGGGCTAACTTCCTCACACCTTTGCCCAAATGCCACCATCCAAAGAGGTTTATTCTGATCACTTTTAAAGTTTGAAAGCTGCCTCCCAACACCTCCTTAATGATTTTCTTTCTCTTTTTTCCTTACTTTCCATAGCATATTTTAACAGAGATAAAAATAATGAGAACATTGCCAATGATTAAGAAGACATAATAATCTAAGGGGAGTACCCACCTAATACAAGCTTCAAAATATCTGAAGCAAAAACTGACAGAACAAAAAAGTAGGCCCACAGTCATAGCTGAAAAATGAAACATCAATTCTCAATCACTGACAAAGAAGTGCAAATAAATCAGTAAAGATATATGTCTGAGAGGCATTTACTAAATGTTGTAGTCTAAACTACAGAATACGCACTCTGTACAAATGCAGATGGGTTTTTTCATTAACATTGACCATAAAATAAAAATCATGATAAATTACAGAAGTTTGAAATTGTACAGACTACATCCTCTCAATGGCATATATACTCACACAATGAGATTAGCAATCAATAACAACTACTACTGAAATTCCCAAACTTAGAAATTTAACAAAATACTTCAAAATAAGTAAAAGAAGAATGCATAAGTGAAATATATGAACTCAATGATAATGAAATACAACATATGAAAATTTATAGGATGCTGCTGGGACAGTAATTAGAAGGAAATTTATATATTAAAATGCCTACCTCATAAAAGAAGAAATTTTTTAAATCAATG
>VMDO01034237.1:0-17175 GCA_007922755.1 Pedetes capensis | reverse complement strand
TGCGTCTTACATATTTCGGACATGTAGTCAGGAGAGAACAATCCCTGGAGAAGGACATCATGTTTGGAAGAGTGGCAGGTCAACGCAAAAGAGGAAAACCCTCCACCAGATGGATTGACACAGTGTCTGCAACAATGGGCTTAAACATAAATAAGATCGTTTGCCTGGCACAGAATCGGCAAGTGTTTCGATCTGCTGTGCACAGGGTCGCTATGAGTAGGACTCGACTCGACGGCACCTAACAACAACAACAACAATGTTTTGGGTGGGCTGGGATTTCGCTCAGGGGTAGAGCGCTGCATTGCAGTCTCTGAGGTCCCGAGTTCAATTCCCAGCACCGCAAAAAATGGGAGAAGGACCTGGCAATCCACTCCCAAGGCAATCCCGAAACAGTCAGCCATTGAAAACCCTATGAGGGTCGCTATGAATCAGATACCGACTCGATGGCACCTAACAACAACAACATGTTTTGGGTATCCAACTCTACAGCACCCTGCCACGCTAATGTCCTGTAGGTATTACAGCCTATTTCTGGCTTGCGTATGTAGCTCGAAAATTCTGTCTATTCAAGCTCCAGCGCAAAGTGACTACTCTGGAATCACTCAACATTTTAATATCAGAGAAGGATAACGCTCATCACTCTTATTTCACAGCCCTCTTGGTCACACTCAGACGCCCGCGGCGTTTTCCCACACGTGATTTAACATCTCCTTGTGAAGTTCCAGAGGATCCTGTTGCTTCTCACTTCATATTTCATGGACCATGCAGCCTAATCCGGGGTCATTTATTTCCTTACACGATGGAGCCTCTCAATATTTTATCTCATGTACTCATAGAAAAGGTCCCCCAAGTACCAGTTATGGCTCTCAACAGAATAAAATATTTTCCTCATATAAGTCCTGCAGTTGTCCTATAAAATATATTTTTTGCTATTCAAATGTCATTGCCATGCAAATTGGGATCTCTGTGCATTATAGTGTATACCTGTCTGTTTTTCAGATAAAGGCAAGCTACTGATTTCTGGGTGTTCGTTTTAAGACTACCACAGCTTTCTGAATTCTAGCAGTTCTAAAAATTTCTTCGGTTGATTATTTTGGTGTTTTTAGACAGACAACGATGCCATCTCCCCAGTGCAAAGTGATGATTGTGGAATCACTCAGCATTTTAATATCTGAGAAAGATAACTCTCAGCACTCTTAATGGCTGTCTGTCATTATCTCTTATCTGACAGCATTGGCTGGTATTCCCAAAAATATGACTTAACGATAGTGAACAGAAGCGTCCATTTTCATTGTCCTGACTTTAACTTTCACAGCTTTGTTGTGTCTCCGTCAAGCTTGGGGACGATTTTTGTTTTGAAATTTTAAGAAGCATATTAAAGAGTTATGATGGATTCTTTCTTGTGTGCGCATGTATTCTATGTGTTTTATGTCATATCTCTTCCTTTTCTTTTTTATAGTCCTGGGGGGTTGAACTCACGCTCTCCATTGAGCAGCACCTCCAGCCCATTTTTTACTTCTATTTGGAGATGTTGTTGTTGTTAGGTGCCCTCAAGTTGAATCCGACCCATAGCAACCCTTATAGGGTTTTCAATGGCTGATTGTTTCCGGATTGCCATGTCCTTGTCCCATTTTTGTGGTGCTGGGAATCGAACTTGGGACCTCAGAGACTGCAGCACAGTGCTCTACCAACTGAGCTAAATCCCAGCTTATATTTGGAGATAGAATCTCACTAAATGACGCAGCTGCCTCTGACCTTGAACTTGCCAACCTCCTGCCTCAGCATCCTAAGTCACTGGCGTTTGGGGCACACACCACTGCACCTGGCCGTACCACACAGAGGATTTTCATATGCGTTGTATACCTGGAGTGCATGTTTGTGAAGTTACTTAAGGTATGCTGGATTTTAGCGGATGAGTTCTGGCGTTCGTTGGCTTGACCGTGTTATTTCCGCCCTTTGGATTAATTGACGATTAGAAGCTGGTCAGTTGGCTCACGTGGAAGCCTGGAGAGGGCAGCCTGGCTTGTGCAGCCCTGGGTGCTGACAGATCTGAACCTGGCATCTGGGTCTCAGACCGGTTCTCTGAAGGGTCAGCTGGAGGAAGGCGGGGAGGGGGCCGTTAAGTTGCCTGTAGCTTTTCTCTGACAGCGCGTCACTGGGACAGCAGGGGTGTTTCGTGGGGGAGGTGGATGTCACAGAGCTGCTCAGGAGCCTGGGTGCTGCTCTGTGGGTCCCGGCAGCTGTAGTGTCTCTCCTGGCACAGCCACCAACACTCAGGTCTCAGAGGACTCTGCACTTGCTGTGGCCTCTGGCACTAGACACGCTGCCTGGCCACCTGCCTTTAGCCCTTTGGTCACCTACATTAGGTCCTGCCTGGGCCCCTGTGAACCAACTCAGTGAGGAAGTTGCAGGCAGGGTCTGTTTCCTGACGTGTTCCCCTGGGCACCTCACCAACAGAACCCCGTGGGGCCCTGTGTGGCACACATGCCCGCAGCGCTCCTGCACATTTGTGACCAGGCGTCACTTGACAGTCATGGTCAGGGGATGGCAGGAGAGACGTCATCTCAAATCAGGGTGAGTTTGCACGAAAGATCCTCTGTTGTCAGCCAGGTGCCATGGTGCATGCCTGTAATCCCAGGGACTCGGGAGGTTGAGGCAGGAGGACTGAGTTTGAGGACTGAGGCAGCCTGCACAATCTCACTTGATCCTTGTTTCAAAATGAAAAATTAAACAGGGGCTGTGATGCAGCTCAGTGGCTGAGCACTTGCAAAGTGTGTGCAAGGCCCTGGATTTAACCCCCTAGTACTGAAAACAAACAAACAGAAAAGATTCTTGGTTTCTACAAAAACACCACACACACACACACACACACACACACACACACACACACACACGCACACACACACACACACACACACACACCATACCTGTGCAGCGCACACATACCTACAAAACCTCCTGGGCCAAAGTTTGAAGCTTGGGTCAGTTAATACAGATCTACAGGAGTCAACTGAGACCAACACAAGTCCCAGGCAGCCTGTGAGATTTGGGCCTTTCCTTTTGAGAAGGATAATCCCAGGGAGCCTGCAGCCGTAGCCCTGTGGAATCTGATCCCGTCAGATCTTGGAAGCTAAGCAGGGTCGGGCCTGGTTAGTACTTGGATAGGAGACCGCCTGGGAACACCAGGTGCTGTAGGCTTGGGAGAAGGACCTGGCAAACCCCTCCCAAAAATCAGTCTGCCATTGAAAACCCTATGAACAGCAGAGAAGCACTGACAATAGTGTTTCCCCTATTGTACAGAGGGTCACTATGAGTCAGATACCAACTCGACGGCACCTAACAACCTAATTCCAGGGAAGTGGCCCCTGGCTTC
This sequence comes from Pedetes capensis, assembly GCA_007922755.1. Classification (NCBI taxonomy): domain Eukaryota; kingdom Metazoa; phylum Chordata; class Mammalia; order Rodentia; family Pedetidae; genus Pedetes; species Pedetes capensis. Next base: position 13,802 of record VMDO01034237.1, on the reverse strand, counting down.
TCTTGCACCCCAGGGCACCGGCTCTGGGAATCCTGCAGCCTGACCTGGCGCAGGCCGAGCCCACTGCTCTGCAGAGCCTTGCTTAGAGACGCGGCTCTCATCTCTCCTCTACTGAATTCTTTCAGGGTCAGAATGCACCTTCAATGATAACTGTCAGGGAACCTGACAAATAAATGTTCACTAGAAAGCAAGGGTGTAGTCTATTTACCCCAACTACCCATCTCCAGCGTGCTGTGAGGCAAAATGGTACGGCAGATGCAGCTCAGATCATACCTCAGTTTCCCTGTATATGTGCTGCAGTTAAAAAATACCTTTACACACATTATTATAGTTTATATTCATATGCAAATAGCTTGCAACACTACTCCAGCTTTTCAGGTAAAACTCTAAACCTTTGAAGAAGCCAGGATCTGGTTGGTCCCCAGCCTGCAGACAATAGGGTCCAGATAACCGAGGGCCACCAAGCTTTCTCACTCGTGTCCAGCTGGGAAGAGAAGCACCCAGGGGCCCCGTGTATGTTTTGGAATATTGACGGTCTGAATGTATTCCTTCAGACTGGCCTTGGCGACGTTCTGATGAAATGAGTAGCAGCCCCTGCCCTGCCCCCAAGGCAGGAGAGAGGAGGTGGTGGAAGGCAGATCTAAAGAAACGTGGAGACTCCGGGAGGAGTAATTATGACCATGGACCGTCCCAAGGGTGTCTGATAAATTGGGTGACACCTTGGGTGTCTGATAAATTGGACGTTTTTAGCCTGTCAACCTTGCCGGCCTGTCTAGGAAGCTCAGCCAGTGATGGCCGAGCCCTCTAGGGGTCCAAAGCTCAGACATAACTGGGGCACATGTTCACCCAAGCAAGGAAAGCGTGGTGGCTCCTGTGTGTGCCCTACGTGTCTCTGGACCTCACGCACTTTCCCAGGAAGGGGAATTATCCGGAAACGTGAAGCTAGCGATATTTCATCTGAAGTCACGCTGGAGATAAATGAGCTGAGGCGTTTTCAGAAAATGGATAAAGCAGCATGGAGGGCGATGTGTTTCTTCCTTTCCTGAGAAGATGAATTTATGTGTGGAGAATATAATCTTGAACTGGAAACGGGTGACATCTGGCTACCCCCACCTGTGGGGGGCCACCAAGGCTCATTAGGAGGTGGGGACCACATGGCGCGGCTCTGGATGGTGACTGCTTCTGTCCCCTCACTGGAAACCCAGCACACTGTCTGCAGCAGAGAGCATAGCCCTGGGGCCCTGTGCCTGGGCTTCTCTCTCTGAGGCTTGAGTGAGGCTGCAGTCTTTAAAGCCATTGACTCATTCATTATGTTTGCTGACCCACCAAGTGTAAGACAGGAACCCCTGGCTTCAGAGAGGAGGTTCCAGCAGGGCCAGGCTCTGGGATGCCGAGGTCCCAGCAGGCCTTGTGGCAGGGGCCCCTGTTGCACACAGCAAGCCTCCCCTCCAGGGCCTGGCAATGGCCTTGCCGGTCACTGGGTCACCCGTGTCTCAGGCTAAATTCAATGTCCTCAGGAGGACTCCCTGTGAGGCCCCCAAGTCCTGAGTCCTAGCTCGCGCTGCTCCGGTCCCTCCTTGACTCCCCCTAGGCAGGGTGCTGGCCACAGTGGGGCCTTGGGCAGGATCCTCTCTGCCCCCGCGGGCCCTAGGTGATTCCTCTACGGCCTATGGAGCTCTGGTGGGCCCCTTGCTGTGAGGCCGCCCAGCTGGCTGTGAGCCTGGCTGGTTCTCTGCGCTCTGTTTTACCTCCGCGGCGCACATCGCCCTGCAGCTATGGGAAGGGACCTGCCCTCCTCTGTGCCCAATGCTGCCCCCCTTCCCTTCCTGGCCTGGGACACCAGGCAGGCAGGGGACAGGGAAAAATACCTTTAAGAAAGACCCTGCATTTGCTTCATCGCCTCCACCACCCCGAGAGAGTGCAAGGCCTGAAGGAGACACACAGCACCTCTGTGCCAACGCTTGCAGCCAGGGGTCCCCTAAACAGTAGATAGTCAACCATGATTTACAGGGGACGCCCAGAGCAGCGGGCCACTGCCTGAACTCTGACTACCGCAGCTGCAATCGGGTCCCGGCAGACTCCTCTTCCACCACGTGAGCATGCATAAGGCGTCACTCAACGCCAATTCTAGAAAAGCAGGGTGGAGGCGTGGCCACATGCCACTCATCTTTCAGGAACGTGTCCCCAACTTCCTGTCTTTAATCAGGAGGCCCCTGCAAGGGTGCGAACACCGTTCTCTCCCCTCGTCTTCCTCTTTCTTCCTGTGCAGAATGCACTTCTTTATTTGTGTTCTAGTTAACGCGGAAGTTACATAAAGACGTAGGAATCTCAAGGCTGAGAAGGGAGAGCTGCTGGGCGGAGCCAGCAAGTTCATGGCCGAGGGCGCCGCGTGATTTATCTGAAGCCTGGACCAAAGGGGAAAAGACAGCCCTGCCGCGTCAACGATAACCTCAGGTTAGCATAATAAAAACTGCACATATTTCACCCACCGGAACCTGGACAAGCCTGGGCGGGGCCCATGCTGCAGTCCAGAGCCCAGGCAGTGTGGCGGCGAGGCCTTCCGAAGTCCTGTGCTGCCCAGATGTCTCCGAGACCCACACCGGAGGAGGAGCCTTGCCTGAGGGCCGACAAGTCTTGAGTCTTGCGACTCTCCTCCTCCTCCCAGGAAGGAATGTTGGTACATTACGATTGTTGTGTTTTGTTGTTGTTAGGTGCCTTCGAGTCGGTATCCGACTCATAGCGACCCTCATAGGGTTTTCAATGGCTGAGTGCTTCGGGATTGCCTTGGGAGTGGGTTGCCAGGCCCTTCTCCCATTTTTGCGGTGCTGGGAATTGAACTCGGGGCCTCACAGACTGCAGCGCAGCGCTCTACCCACTGAGCTAAATCCCAGCCCTGTTGTGTTTTAGGTGCCATCATGTCGGGTCTGACTCATAGGACCTTGTGTACAACAGAATGAAACACTCCCGGACACTGTGCCAGGCACATGATCATTTTTATGTTTAAGCCCATTGTTGCAGACACTGTATCAATCCACCTAGTGGAGGGTTTTCCTCTTTTTCATTGACCTGTCACTCTTTCGAACATCATATCCTTCTCCAGGGATCGGTCCCTTCGGACAACATGTGATGTGACTGAAAATGCCATGGCATGAGTCAGGCTCGCCTTCACCTTAACACTTTAAAGAGGTCTTTTGCAACAGCTTTTCCCAATGCAATGTGTCTCTTGATTTCTTGACGGTTGCTTCTGTGAATATTGATTGTAGGACCAAGTAAAGCAAAATCCTGGATAAGTTCAGCCTTTTCTCCATTTATCATGAAGCCGCATACTGATCCAGTTGTAAAGTTTTTTGGTTTTTTGATGTTGAGGTGCCATCCATACTGAAGGCTGTGTTCTTTGATCTTTATCAGTAAATGCTTCAAATCCTCTCCAGTTTTAGCAAGCAGAGTTGTGTCATCTGCATAATGCAGGTTGTTAATGAGTCTTCCTTCAATCATGATGCCACATTCTTCTTCATAAAGTCCAGCTCCTGGGATTATTTGCTCAGCATAAAGATTGAAGAGGTATAGTTTTCCAAATGCAGGATACAGCCCTGATGTACACCTTTCTCAACTTTAAACCAAGCAGTGTTTTCTTTTTCTATCGAATGACTGCCTCTTGGTCCACGTACAGATTCCTCATGAGTACAATTAAGTGCTCTGATATTCCCATTCTTTGCAATATCATCTATAATTTATTGTGATCCACACAATCAAATGCCTTTGCATAGTCAATAAAACACAGACATTTTTCTGGTATTCTCTGCTTTCAGCTAATATCCATCTCACCTCAGCAATGATGTCCCTGGTTCCATGCATTGTTCTGAATCCAGCTTGATTTTGTGGCAATTGCCTGTCTATATACTGCTGTAGCCACTTTTGAATGATCTTTAGCAAAAGTTAGCTTTTGATAATTCTCATTCAGATGGATCCCCTTTCTTGGGAATGGGCACAAATATGGGTCTCTTCCAGGCAGTTGGCCAGGTAGCTGTTTCCCAAATCCTTTGGCATAAACAAGCCCCCACAGTATGGCAAACTGCCAGACACGTGGGGTCAATACCTCAAATAGACTTAGCTGACCTGTCTATCTCAGAACCACTGTGTCTCCATGATTGCAAGGCCTAGCCCCACCCCTAGGCATGCCAAATATTTTGTAACAAGGTAGCAATCATTAGATGCAGCCTGGAGGAATTCATCCACACAAACTAAACCTTAACTGAAATGAACACTTTTTTTTTTTTTTTGCGGTACTGAGGGTTGAACCCAGGGTCTTGCACTTGCATGCTCTGCAAGTGCTGGACCACTGAGCTGCACCCCCCAGCCCATTTTTTTACTTTCTGAGACAGGGTCTTGTGAAGTTATGCAGACTGCCTCTGGTCTCGAACTTGAGATCCTCCGGCCTCTGCCTCCCAAACCGCTGGGATTACAGGAGTGGGCCACCTTGCCCAGTACAAATGAACACATTTTTGAGTAATAAGCTAGGATGAATCATCCACATGATTTTGCTGAATTTCATACTTGGGAACAATATAAACAAATAACTACAGCATGCTGTGCACAGGGATCATTGGAAGGCAGGCCTCCCTAGTTTAGCAGAAAGTTGTGGCCTGGTCCCTACAAGGGCCCACACATCAGTCATTTTCCTTCACTGCTCTTTGAATCGTAGAGACCTCGAATTTCCTCCACGCTTTCTTTTCACGCCTTGAAATCCTCTCAAGTTTCCTTCCTCCTCCTTAGTCACAAGGCCAGATACAAATCTAGAAGGGCTGGGGATTGTTCTTGGGCTGGGTGATGAAATGAAACCAATGGCATTTCATTTTCTGGCCCATAGTTGACTTTCAGCAAGTAAAATCATGCCTGCCAAACTCTAGGCACCAGCAAACGTGAAACAGGCCTTTGAGAAACAACTGTTTAATTAATGCGCCCAATTCCAACAAACTGCTTCAACATTCCATGGGGGGAAAAAAACTAGTAAAACATCCCTATCTGGCTAAATGGGCTGGGATTTCGCTCAGTTGGTAGAGCTCTATGCTGCAGTCTCTGAGGTCCTGAGTTCAATTCCCAGCACCACAAAAATGGGAGAAAGACCTGGCAATCCACTCCCAAGGCAATCCCGAAACGGTCAGCCATTGAAAACCTACTCGATGGCACCTAACAACAACAACAACATCTGGCTAAATAGGGGCAGCCAGAGGCTGTGTCTGGAGATGCAGCAGAGCTGGCCCTGCAGATGCCCGTCAAAATCACCTCCGTACACATCCAGGCACAGTCACTTAACGGAAGGCCTTCATTGCACCGGGTGGGGACTCCATGGCCTCATGGCGCTTTGTTCTTTGATTTGTAAATTGTTCATTGGCCAGGAAAACGGAGAAGCCCGGTACAGTGTGGGCCTTGAGGCACAGAATGTGCCCCACATGACGGGGAGAACTCATGGAGTGTGAGCCCCAGCAAGGACATTAGGAGCTGAGCAGTCACTGCTGCCTCCCCAGGACTGTGTCTCCTCACCATGCACTCAGGCTCTTCTCCATGATGCCATCTCTCTGTGCAAGGAAGGAGTGGGCGAGAACCCAGGGCTGCTGTCTGAGCTCCGTCCCAACTGCGCGACACAGAAGAGACGCCATTTCATAGTCTGCCCATCTCTAGTCAAGAAGAGACATCGTAATCGGTTCCCCAACTAAGGGCTGAACATTGGTTTGCTTATCTCTGTATTCCAGGACAAACATTTGTTAATCACCTTCTGTGCTCATCTTACTAATTCAAGTAGCCACATGAGCCGGCCCGCGGCCCAAAACGAACGGTACCTGCGGGGGAAGGGTGAGTGAGAGAAAGGAGACAAGGGGACACGTCTGCAGTTGCTGATCAAGTTTGTTTATTGAACGTCATACAGGAGGTTTTATAGAGCGAAACGAGAGGGCTGGGTCTATCTGCTTACAAGGAGCCTTGTCTTACCACTATTGGTTATAATGTTGCTGGGGAAGGTCTACTGTGTGCGGGGGCGAAGTGAAAAGTTACTGGTTATGCAAGGAGGCCGTGAGAAAATCTTGTGCTTCACCACAAGGCCAAGATAAGCTCCTATTGTAACTATCAAGAATGCCCGCATCCTGTGTATCTGGTACACTGCCTTCTCAGCCTTATCCCTGGGATCCATCAGGGAGGCTTGTCGTAGCCTTAGAACATGCGGTTCCCAACAGCCACAGAAGAGAGGAGAGGGGCAAGAGGATAAAAAACTGGGTAAGGAGGGGAAAGGACAGAAAGGCTCCTCACTGTTTGGAATACTCACTGGTCATATCCCAGCAAACCAACTATGAAGAGGGAAATTGCTCATAAGTCTACAGCCATAGCACCCTGGCATTGGATCCCGCCTGATCTCAGAAGCTAAGCAGAGTCAGCCTGGTTAGTCCTTGGATGGGAGACCTCCTGGGAACACCGGTTGCTACAGGCTAGGGAGAAGGACCTGACAGCCATTCCCAAAGCAACTAGCCGTTGAAAACCCTATGAATAGTAGGGAAACACTGACATAGTGCTGGGCATGGCACAGCATCAGGGAGTGTTTCATTCATTGTACATAGGGTCCCTATGAGCTGGACCCAATTCAATGGCACCTAACAACAACAACAACAAATTGCTCATACTGCCAGCTAGAGTACACTGACTCATTTGCTTTTATTTATTGACTTAAAAAGATTTATTGGCCAGGAAGTAGAAGTGCTAGGTGAGTTTTAAGCCTCTGAGAGGCCACCAGGACAGAGATGACTGTTTTAGTCAGATCTTTCACCACTGTGAAAAATACCTGACAGAAGCAACGTGAAGGAGGGAGAGATTTATTTGCTAATGGTTTCCTAGGCTCCAGTCCACCCTGGTGGGGAGGGCAGCCCATGGTCTCCAAGGACACACCTCCAGTGACCTACTTTTTCCAACCAGGATCCAATCTTCTACAGTTCCACAACCTCCCAGTGTTGTTGCTATTAGGTGCCCTCGAGCTGGGTCCAGCTCATAGCGACCCTGTGTACAACAGAAGGAAGCACTGCCCGACTCCGTGCCAGGCACATGATCTTATTTATATTCGAGCCCATTGTTGCAGACACTGTGTCAATCCATCCAGTTGAGGGTCTACCTTTTCTTCATTGACCTCCCAAACATGATGTCGTTCTCCAGGGTTTGGTCCCTCCTGGCCTCATGTCCAAAGTATGCAAGACCACCTCTCAAAAGTCTATTCAAATTTTGAATCCGTTGTTTAAACCATTCATTAGGCCAGAGCCCTCATGAAGTAATGTTCTCTAGAAACACCGTCACAGGCACAGGCAGGAAGATGGGAAGGCACAGAGGTTTGATGAACTGCAAATAGTTTACTAAGGCCCAAGCACAGGATGCCTGGAGGTGAGCAGAATGGATCAGTGGGAGCCATTGGGGTGCCGAGTTTTACACAAGCATTCTTCAGTCCTTTCTTTTCTTGTTGTCTGCACTGGCTTAGTTCTCGCCCTTGTCCAATCTCCTTAGGACAACAGTAACTGCCCAGCTCATCTTCCACTGGAGTCACTGTGTTCCAAGAGCTCTTCACAAGGAGAGTAGCTTCCTGTAGTCGTCACGTGAAGGGAGATCATGTGACCAAGTTGGCTGGGACATTTATGTCAGCTGCCCCAAACAAGCAAGGACAAGCAGGCCCTGAGTCTGGCAGTGATGCATGTGATTTCTACCCACCAACCCACATCTTTGCCTTGTTGTTGTTGTTGTTAGGTGCCGTCGAGTCGAGTCCAACTCATAGCGAGCCTCATAGGGTTTTCAATGGCAGATTGTATCGGGATTGCCTTGGGAGTGGATTGCCACATCCTTCTCCCATGTTTGCGGTGCTGGGAATCAAACTCTGGACCTCAGAGACTACAGAGCGGTGCTCTACCAATTGAGCTAAATCCCAGCCCCCATCTTTGTCTTGTTGTTGTTGTTGTTAGGTGCCGTCAAATCGGTATCCGACTCATAGCGACCCTCTGTACAACGGGGGAAACACTATTGTCAGTGCTTCTCTGCTGTTCATAGGGTTTTCATTGGCAGATTGATTTTTTGGGAGGGGGTTGCCAGGTCCTTCTCCCAAGCCTACAGCTTCTGGTGTTCCCAGGCGGTCTCCCATCCAAGGACTAACCAGGCCTGACCCTGCTTAGCTTCCAAGATCTGACGGGATCGGATGCCACAGGGCTACCGCTGCAGGCATCTTTGTCTTAGGTGGGTACAAATCCCCATGAGGGGATTCTATCTCTGATGTGAATCCATCTTTGCATGGTCCCCAAGCCCTCTGCCAGGGCTCTATAGAGAAGCAGGGAATGGAAGATGCCTCAGTGTGGAGCTGTGTGACCTGCCAGATGCTGAGACAGAGGTCTTCTCCAGGAGCATCCAGGAGCAGAAGCCTAGGACCCTACAGTGGAGCATGGCACCTGCCTCTCACCAAGAGCCAGAGCTGGTGGGCCTGGCCCTGCTGCTCTGTGGGCCTCCTGCCTGAGGGGCAGGCACCATAGGCCAACAGTACCCTCTATTGGACCTCTCACCACACTGCCCTTTGGCCAGCCACTGGGTCCTCTGGATGGGGGTGCAGACATGTCCAGCACACTTGCAGTCATGACAGAAGGAACCTAGAAGGCCAGAGTCTGCAGCCTGTTGTTGTTGTTAGGTGCCATTGAGTTGGTATCCGACTCACAGCGACCCTCACAGGGTTTTCAATGGCTGACTATTTCGGGATTGCCTTGGGAGTGGATTGCCAGGCCCTTCTCCCATTTTTGTGGTGCTGGGAATTGAACTCAGGACCTCAGAGACTGCGGCGCAGTGCTCTACCAACTGAGCCAAATCCCAGGCCCTGCAGCCTGTGGGCCTGTCCAAAATTCCAGTGGGTCAAGCTGAGACCTTGGGCTCTATCTCATGCCCCAATATCCCATCACCTCCTCCCCCAGGGGCTGTGGGGAACAATGGCTTGGGGAAGTCTCCAAAATCCTATTTCCTAGCAAGCCTCCTCCAGGGCCCTGGGATCCTCCATGGGACATTCTCGTTGCTGATCCCTAACCCAGTCCCCTTCCCTCAGGAGCCCACCGGCTTTGGGGCCTCAGGCCTTCCCACCTCCATTGAGGCCCTGGAATACGAGTTCCAGGCCTTCTGATTGAAACTGAAAACAGGCCTGCCTTGGGTGCTGTCTTACAAAATAGCAATAGAAGCTATGTAAAACTTTCTTAAAAACAAAGGTTATTACAACATGATAAATATGGTTTCTTCATGCAAAACTTCTCAATCCTTTCATAAGCTAATGTACATTATATATAAAAAAGACATAGCATATGAAATTTCCCAAACCTACTCAACCATCAGCCCTTCTCTCATGGAGCACCTGAACAGACTTCCTTTGCTCAAGATTCACAGTAGAAAAAGCTGGGATGAGTTACCATATTAGATAAGGTGGGACAAAGACATCTTGTTTGTTGTAAGTCTGAAAAAATTGAAAGTAATTATAATGACCTCTTGTTGTTGTTGTTGTTGTTAGGTGCCGTCGAGTCGGTATCCGACTCATAGCGACCCTCTGTACAACAAGGGAAACACTGTCAGTGCTTCTCTGCTGTTCATAGGGTTTTCAATGGCAGATTGATTTTTTGGGGAGGGGGTTGCCAGGTTCTTCTCCCAAGCCTGCAGCACCTGGTGTTCCCGGCGGTCTCCCATCCAGGTACAAACCAGGCCCGGACCTGCTTAGCTTCTGAGATCTGACAGGGTCAGATTCCACAGGGCTATGGCTGCAGTAATGACCTCTAGATAAGACAATATTAAAATGCCACTCAAAATGATGATCAGGTAGCCTGTGTAGCATATAAACAATATGAGAGACTGTTGTTGCTAGGTGCTGTCAAGTCGGGTCTGACTCACAGCAACGTCATAGGGTTTTCAATGGCTGATTGTTTCAAGACTGCATTGAGAATGGATTGCTGTAGCACCGGGCGTGGTGGCGCAGGCCTGTAATCCCAGCGGCTCGGGAAGCGGAGGCAGGAGGATCACAAGTTCGTGACCAGAGGCAGTCTGCGTAATTTAGCGAGACCCTGTCTCAAAAAGTAAAAAAAAAAAGTGGGCTGAGGGTACAGCTCAGTGGTCCAGCACTTGGAGAGCACGGAGCACGCAGGCGCGAGGCCCTGGGTTCAACCCCCAGTACTGCAACAACAACAACAACAATAACAACAAAGAATGGATTGCCATGTATCCCGTTTTCTTGGTGCTAGAGATCGAACCTGGGTCCTCAGGGAGGGAGGAGCAGCATTCTACCAACTGAGCTAAACCCCAGGCCCTATGAGAGATTGGGTGAATTTTTTAAATGAAGCACAAAATTATGTAAGTAATGATTAGAATTATATACTAAAAATCAAATATAGCTCTTGGCTATGAAAGAGTGAAAAGGCAAGAATTGTTCTATATTAAGCAGAGAGAAAACTTGGACAAAGTATAAGAAACAACCATTTTTAGACACTGGAAAATGAGAAGTGCAAGACTATGGTCCCCAAGTGAGAGGAAATAAGCAATGTGGGCCCCAGAACGCCTCAGCTTCCTTCCAGAAAGCGAATCCAAGCTGTAATGCAGGGAGAAGAATCTCAACTCAGCAAGGCCAAGTCATTGAGTTGAGGGGAGAGACATCATAATTGGGGAAACTGGAGATTTTTCAGGGCAGAGCAGCAGACAGGAGGAGGCTACGCAAAGAAAGAGCGCGCGAACTCTTCCAAGGAGTTCTCTGGAGTGGCTGAAGGAGTGCTAGTCCGCACAGGCACAGACGGCATCTCCAGCATCCGGTGACGAAGATCTCTCAAATGTACAAGCCGTACAAAGAAGTTAGAGAGCAAACAGTTCCCAAGATGACCCAGACAGGGCCAGGCAGCTTTGGACTTGCTACCAGTCGCTCAGTGGGTAAAGTGCTGCTCTGCAGTCTCTGAGGTCCTGAGTTCAATTCCCAGCACCGCAAAAATGGGAGAAGGGCCTGGCAATCCACTCCCAAGGCAATCCCGAAACAGTCAGCCATTGAAAACCCTGTGAGGGTCGCTATGAGTTGGATACCGACTCGACGGCACCTAACAACAACAACAACCAGGCAGAGAAAGGAATATACAGAGTCTTCAATAGTGATTACAGAAAATTCACTCCATAACAGTGGGGATAATCTAACCTTATAAAAATAGATTAAGGCTGGGGGCGGTGGCTCATGCCTGTAATCCCAGCGGCTCAGGAAGCAGAGACAGGAGGATCCCAAATTCGAGACCAGCGGCAGTCTGTGTAACTTAGAGAGGCCCTGTCTCGAAAAGTAAAAAAATGGGCTGGGGGCGCAGCTCAGTGGTCCAGCACTTGCAAAGCATGCAGGCACAAGGCCCTGGGTTCAACCCCCAGTACAGCAAAAAAAAAAAAAAAAAAAAGATTAAGAATATGCTTCAAATTATCAAGTTAGACCAAAAATAACTTACACAACATCTAGAACAAAGCTTGACACTCTTTTAAAAACCCAGCACTAAAAAATAGACAATGTCTGATATCTAACTAAAAATCACTAGACACATTAAGAAATAGGAAGGTATAAGACATACAAAGAAAAATCTCAGTCAATAGAAACAGAACTACACAGGATCAAGATGGTAACATTACAAGAAATGACCCACAAAATAACTATAATATGCTTAACATGTTCAATGGCTGAAAGGAAAATATGAATATAAAGAAGAGATAAATGAAAATACCAAAAGAGCCAAAGAAAATTTCCAGAGAAATATATCTCTAAAATATAAATTTTCATTGACTTGGATTAACAGCATATTAGAAACTGTGAAGGATCAGTGTATGGCAGCAGAAATTATCCAAAATAGAGCAAAAAGAGAAAAAAGAATAAAAAATAATGACCAGATTGGAATGACTTGTTATATCCAGCCATCTAACATGCATGTAACTGGAGTCAGAAAAAGAAAGACAATGGAAGAGTGGTAGGAAAAAAATATTTGAGAAAATGCCAGGTGAATTTAAACTTTTAATAATTAAAACCATGTTCCTCAAATCAAAATAGCCCTAATCTGAGGCAACACAAAGAAAACCAAACCAAGACAAAACTGCTAAAACTAGTGACAAAGAGAAAATCTTAAAAGTAGCTGAGGGAGGGAGGAAGGCACATTATAAACAAATGAATGGATATTTTGTTAAAAACTGTGTAAGGCAAAAGACAACTGTGGCACATCTTTAAAGGCCTGAAGGGACTACCCTGTCAATTTTGAATTTTATACATTTTATCTTAAATCTTTATCAAAGACACAGAATTTACCCCCAGCGTCCCTTCATCACAACAAATGTTAAAGGAAATTATCTAGGCAAAAGAAAAATTATTCCAGGTGGAAGCTTGCACAAAAAAATGAAGAGCAACAGAAATTGTAAATATGTGCAAAAATATGAAATTGGGTTATATTTTAGTTTTTAAATTTCTTTCTCCAACTGAACATTTGTAGCAAAAACAATGACATTGGTTTGTGTGGTTTGTAATATATGTAAATGCAAAATACATTAGAACAAAAATAAAAAGGAAATTTAGACATAAAGTTCTTACTTTGTCTTTAAGTGATATAATGTTATTTGAAAGTAGAAATATTTTTAAAAGACATTTTAAACCCTAGATCAATCTACAAATTGGTATAGCTAATAACACAATGTTGTTGTTGTTGTTGTTGTTGTTGTTGTTGTTGTTGTTAGGTGCCTTTGAGTGGGGTCCAAATCATGTGATCCTATATACAACAGAAAGAGACATTACTCCACTCTGTGCCCTGCCTGACACTATGTCAGTGTTTCTCTGCTATTCATAGGGCAATTTTGAGGGCTGATTGTTTCAGGAGTGGGCTGCCAGGTCCTTCTCCCTAGCCTACAGAACCCAGTATTCCCAGGCAGTCTCTCATCTAAGGACTAACCAGGCCTGACCTTGCTTATTTTCTGAGATCTGGTGGGACCAGAGGCCAGGTTGGTATGGCTGTAGACACAAAATGGAATCATAAATGACAGAGAATTAACCAAAGAAGGCAGATGAAAAGGGAAAAAGGAGCACATATCAGATCAGCAAATGGAAAACAAATAGAAATATGGCATACTTAAGCACAAATATGTGCCTGCAGCTGTAGCCCTGTGACATCCAACCCTGTCAGATCTCGGAAGCTAAGCAGGGTCAGGCCTGGTTAGTACCTGGATGGGAGACCACCTGGGAACACCAGAAGCTGTAGGCTTGGGAGAACGACCTGGCAACTCCCTCCCAAAAATCAATCTGCCATTGAAAACCCTATGAACAGCAGAGAAGCACTGGCAATCGTGTTTCCCCTGTTGTACAGAGGATCGCTATGAGTCGGATACCGACTCAATGGCACCTAACAACAACAACAACAAAGCACAAATACATGGATAAGTACATTGGAGGTAAATTATCTAAACCTGCATGGTCCCACGTGGCTATTTAAAAATAAATTTAATTAATTATAATTTTAAAAAGTCAGACTGAGGCAAACTAGAAACATGTCATTTCTCAATAGCCATGTAGGTTAGTGGCTACCATCTTGGACGGTGTAAACAGAGCAATCTCTTTGCCAGTGAGTCCTATATTAGAATGTGCTGATCTAAACACATCAACCTTACAACAGATTTTCAGATTAGATGAGAAAACAAGACTCAGTGATGTGCTGCAGAGAAGAGAGAGAGGGAAAGGGAGAGGGAGGGGGGAGGGAGAGAGAAAGTGAGGGAGAGAGAAAGAGAAG
>VMDO01034236.1:0-17174 GCA_007922755.1 Pedetes capensis | reverse complement strand
CCCCCTCCCCCTGCCCCTCCCCCCGCTCTCTCTCCCCGGGGTTAAACCTAGGGCCTCTCACATGCTAGCAAGTGCTCTATCACTGAGCTGCACCCACCCCCTTTTTATTCTTTTGTTTTGTTTTGAGACAAGATCTCACTAAGTTACATAGGTTGCCTCTGGCCTTGGACTCTTGATCCTCCTATCTCAACTGCCCAAGGAGGTAGGATTACAGTCATGTGCCACAGAGTGTAGCACAACTAAGTAACATTCAAAAATAGTGAGATCTTTGAGTCTCATCTTTCAAATTCCAATTGAACAGGCTTAAAGTCACTATTTTTAAAAAGCTCACTGACTGATTCACATATATATGTTTGAGAACCACCAGAGCAGATGTTGACTTTAGACACGGGGCGACTGCTCTGAGATACTTCACAGGGCACTGTGCACACAGCACTTGATTGATAAACTCCGGAAATTGTGCAGTGTCATAGCCTGCTACACTCATTGCTGTCTCTGTTATATTATTTTTGTATTCCTGGTTAGGTCCCTGAGAAATTGTGAGATCTTATGATTCATTCAAAGTGTGGAATCTGATATGTAGCTCCTGATACATATACTTTTAGTTCCATTTTATCATACTCCTTCTTTTTAAAAAATATCAACTCCCTTCTTTGGCTTAAATGAGTTGTTTAAAATCAAGCATGTTAATATGAGAGAAAAAATTCTTTCAAAAGTAGTGTAAAATAGATTAAATCAAATCCTAAAGTCATTAATGTAGTCATATTGAGGGACATATTTATGCTTGTAAATCTGAATGTAAACATCAAAGTAAAAATATTTATGAATAATAAATACCAAAGAAATTTCTTGAGCTATTGTGGTCTTTTTCAGAAAGTTCTTGCCTGTGCCTGTATCTTGAAGTATCTTCTCTATGTTTTCCTCTAACAGTTTCAAAGTTTCAAGTTTTATATTAAGGTCTTTGATCCATTTTTAACTGATTTTCATACAGGGTGAAAGAGAGAGATCCAGTTTCAGTCTTCTACATGAGGATATCCAGTTCTCCCAGCACCATCTGTTGAAGAGGCTGCCTTTTCTCCACTTTATCACACTTTGCTCTCAAAGGCAGCATCTGGATATATACATTTCTATATACATACATAATACATATATATATATGTGTGTGTGTGTGTGTGTATATATACATGGGTGTGTATATATATATATACACACACACACACATACATACACACCCACACACACAAAGACATGCAAGCAGAAAGGTGACCATTGTTGGAGAAGAAGGGGATCAGGGGGGCAGTCATGGGGGTTCATGAGAGAGTAATGGGAGAGGTGAACATGAGAAATGTACAATGATATGCATAATACCCATAAAGTTGTATACTAAAAATAATTACTAATAAAAATAAAAATAATAAATAAAAATATCTTGACAAAAACAAATGCCAACAGTTACTGTATTAAAATGCCTGCTATTATCTGAGCGTGATGGTGCATGCCTATAATTCCAGCACTTAGGAGGCAGAGGCCTGGGCTACAATAACACTTATGAAGACAAGGATCATTGGTAGAGTCAAAATTTTTTTATCAAATAGGCAATAATACATAAGTTACCAAGAAACCAGTCTGTTCCCTCATGGTTATGAGGTAATCCATTTACTGCACTTTTGTAGAAAATGGTCACATCAGTTGCCCTTCGGGTTAAATAAATATCTGTGCACTCTCTGGAGATATATTGACAAGAGTATATAAATGTGTTTTAGAAAAGGTCCTTCAGAAAATATTTCAAATAGTGCTTCCATAAGCACCTGTTATATTTCTCAGCACTTAATCCAAAAATTTCTATGTCTTTTGGATATTTGTTTTCTAGACAACAGGTAAAGAGAAAGGCTAATGTGGGTGAAAGGAGGGGTAGAGGTGGGGAAGGTGTGCTATATTTGGGAGCAAATAATAGTATTATAGGGAAAAAATGTAGTTGGTATATGTGTGACCTAAATATGTCTTTAAAAAAAACCACATTCCCTAAAACAATGTTCATCTGTTGTCACTTGGATGACTTTAGTTAACTTTGTGCTTAATAGCTTTAAAGATTAGAATGTATAATTACAGTAGTTGCTGCTGATTGCTTGGGAAATAAAAAGTAGATATTTAATACAAAGTCATTAAAATTATTATTTATGGATTGGTTTTATTATTAACAATAACCCAGAGTCTTAGGCCCTGATATGATTTTCAACACAGTAAAATGAAATATTTATTACTTCAAAGGAAGTTTGTCATAAATATATTGGTACATTCAAAAATTACTGAATATAAGTGGCTACTATTTGACAAGGACTATAGTAAGCAGAGGAGCTTCCATAATGAATAAAATAAGTACCCTTAGGAAGGTTACAGTCTGTGAACAATAGTCATATACACTGCTTTCATACAACATTGTAACCACTGTGTATGTGATACTATGGGAAAAGAACCTGCAGTTTAGAAAATTGTTTAGAGGGGCAAACAGCTAAGGTCAACCTAGTAGTTTTCCAGGCAGAGAAAGACAAGGTCATTCTAGGCAAAGAAATAGAGGTAAACCATCATGAAAGAGCATAGTGTATCTGGGGGAAAAGAAAACATAAAATTCTGTGTTGCTAGAACATTGGGTACATATTGGGGAGACATGAGAGATGAGGTTGCAAAGCAAGCTATCCAACTTATGAAGGGCATTAAATAACATGTTAAGGAGTTTGGACTTCATCCTTTAGCTGTGGGAAGCCAAAGAAGGGTTTTAAAGCAGTATGTACTGACTTAATCAGACTTGTATTTCACAAATGGCACTCTGGCAGCCACATGAAGCAGGAATTGGCAGGGGAGTCTGGAGTCAGAGAAACCAGTAAGACTCTATTTCAGAAGACCAAGTGTTATGGTTTGAATTTAAAATGTCCCCCAAAGGTCATGTGTTTGAGAGCTAGGTTCCCAGGTGGTGGCTTTTATCTGGGAGGCTGTGGAACTTTGGGAGGTGGGACCTAGCAGGCAGAAGTAGGTCTCTGGGGGGGTGGGTCTTTGAAATTACCCTGCCTGCAGGTCCAGTAAACTTTCTCTGTTTCCTGCTGCCATGATGTGCAGAAGGTCTTCGGCCACTGGTCCTATAGCCTGCTCTGCCTTCATGCTTACCTTGCCTCTGTGGACTGAAATGCTCTGAACTATAAGTGAATTAAACCTATCATTTCTCCTTAAGTTGCTTCTGCCAGGTATTTTGTCACAATGACAAGAAAAGTAACTAACATAGAAAATTAATGCCAAAGAGTTAATTTATTATGGTGCCAATATCTGACCATGTGGTTCTTAGAGCATTGAAACTTGTTTTCAGGAGGATTTTGGAGAGTTTGGGGATGCAAGCTAGATAGGACCTTGAATGTTGTACACAGAGCTTGATGGGTGGTTCTGGCAGGAGTTCCAAAAACCAGAATGCCAACAGGAATGCAGACAGTAAAGATGAGGCTCATAGGGTTTCAGAGGGAAATGTGGACACTATTGGGAATTGGACTGGTGGCCATTCATGTTACATTCTGTCAAAGAATTTTTCAGAATTTTGCTAGGGTCCTAAAGATTTGAGTGATACTGAGTTCAAAAATAGTAGGCCAGTTAATTTGGCAGAGGAAATTCCAAAACAGTATAGTACTAAGGGTGTGGCATGGTGTCCCTGGATGCTTTCAGCCAGATTTATGACTTTTAAAAAGGTATGAAATCAGAGGAGAAAGATTTGGAAAATGACCAGTTTGATGAGAAAGAAAAGAAAACAGTATGAGTTTAAAATTTCAGAAGATGTAAATTTTGACAATGAAGTCACAATTGTTAAAGAGATAAGGAAAGCCACTAAAGGAAAGCCACACTGGAACAATAGGGGAAATGCACTGGAGGTAAAGCAGAAATTGGCCATACTCCTCTCATCTACGGGTCCAGGATGTGAAACTGCAAACTCATTTAAAAGGCTTTCATTTAAAAAGAGAGAGTCAGCTGGGCATAGTGGTGCATGCCTGTAATCGCAGTGAATCATGAGGTGGAGGCAGGAAGATCACAAGTTTGAGGCTGGGAACAGCCTGCATAACTTAGGGAGATCTTGTCTCAAAATAAAAAATGGGATGGGGGTGCAACTCAGTGGTAGAGCATTTGCAAAGTATGCTTGAGGCCCTGAGTACTGCAGAAAAAAGGAGAAACACAGAGAGAGTCTAAAAAGTGTCCTGCTGCTGGCAAAGGGCCACTCAGAGGTGTGTTCTCCCAGGTTTAGCTGCCCAGGCATACAGTGGCCACTGTTGCTCTCATTCAAAGGGCTCAGTTACTACTCTAGCTGGCAGCAGACTTCAGCATCAACCACATGGTGCTGGTTTTGCAGGAATACAGAATATAAGAGTTGCAGAGTCATGGAGGCTTGTACCAACATTCCAGAAAATAGTCTGTGAGGCCAGGCTATGTGTATCAAAGTCAGATTCCCTATGGAGAGCCCTGAAGGGCTGGTGTGTGGAGCTTTAAGGGTAGTGTCTAAGCCACAATGGAGATCCCAGGATGTTGGAGATGTCAGCAACATGGGACATCTGTCAAGGAATGTTGCCTATAACAAGTGGAGCTGGCCCAGAAGAGAGGCCATGTGTGCTGCAAATAGCAAGACCATAGGGTGAGAGCTGCCTGAGGGTATTCGAGCTCAGCTGATGTACCCACATCAGATACTAGGCATCAAGCTATAGGACTTGTTTTACCAGCTGGATGCTGTTTTGCTTTGGTCCAATCTTTCTACGCTATGCCTCCATCCCTCCAGTTTTGAATGGGAATGTTTACATTTTTTGTTTTTCAGGGATTGCAGATAAATTTACCTTGAGTCTCAGAAGAGATTTTGGACTTGAACTTTTGAACAATGTTGGAAATGTTAAGTCTTTGGGTATTACATCTGATAAATGCCTTCAGTAAGTAGCAGTATATAAAATCAACACTCAAAAACCAGTAGCATTTTTACATATCAATAATGAACATGCTGAGAAAGAAATTTTAAAAATCTCATTATCGATAGGATCAAAATATATGTGGGAATCAATCTAACCAAGTAGGTGAAAGACCTCTACGATGAAAACTTTGAAACACTGAAAAGAAAACACTAGAATATGGAAAGACTTCCCTTGTTCATGCATCAGCAGAATTAATATTATGGAAATAGCCATACTACCAAAAGCAATCTACAAATTCAATGTAATCTCTGTCACAATTCCAATGACATTATGCACAGAAAGAGAAAAAACAATCCTAAAATTCATATAGAAGCACAAAAGACCTCAAATAGCCAAAGCAATTCTGAACAGAATGAGCAATGCAGTAGGCATTATAATACCTGAAATCAAATTATACTACAGGACTATAGCAACAAAAGCATCTTCATACCGGCACCAAAAACAAACCTGACAACCAATGGAATAGAATAAATGATCCAGAGATAAACCCACCCAGCTACAACCACCTGTGGCCAAAAACACACACTGGAGAAAAGACAGCCTATTCAACAAATGGTGCTAAGAAAATTGGACATCCACATGTGTGCAAATGAAACTAGGTTCCTATCTATCGCCCTGTACAAAAATCAATTCCAAATAGATCAGAGATCCTAATATAAAACTAGGAATCTTGAAAATACTAAAGGAAAATATAGAGAGAACATTTCAAGATAAAGGTATAGGTGAGAACTTTCTTAAAAGAACTACAGTAGCACAGGAAATAGTTGCAAGAATTGAGAAATGAGATTTCATGAAACTAAAAAAGATTCAGCACAGCAAAAGAAACAATAAAGAAAGAACCCACACAATGGGAGGATATCTTTGCCAACTGTACATCTAACAGGGGATTAATATCTACAATATATAAATAAACCAAAGAATTAAATTCCTACAAAAGAAATAATTCCATCAACAAGTGTGTAATTGATTTGAATAGACAGTTCTCAAAAGAAGTAAAAATGGCCAATAAATATATAGAAAAAAAAAGTTCAACATCCTTAGCCATCAAGCAAATGCAAATCAAAACCACACTAAGATTCCATCTCACCCCAGTCAGAAAGCATGGCATCAACAAAATAAACAACAAATACTGGTGAGGATGTGGGGGAAAAGGAATACTTGTACACTACTGGCAGGACTGTAAACTAGTACAGCCATTATGGAAATCAGTATAGAGGTTCCTTAGAAAACTGAAAATAGAACTACCATAGCCTCCAGCTATACCATTCCTAGGTATATACCCAAAGGAATCTAAGTCATCACACCATAAAGACACCTGCACCTTCATGTTCATTGTGTCATTGTTCACAATAGCCCAGATATGTAATCAGCCTAGATGCCCATCAACAGATAAAAAGATTGAACTTTTTTGGCATATACACACACAATTATATTATATTCAGCCAAAAAGAAGAACCAAATTACATCATATTCAAGAAAATGGATGAAACTAGAGATCATTATTTTGAGTGAAATAAGCCATATTTAGAAAGATAAATACTGCATGTGCTCTCTCATATGAAAAAGAGAGATTTACTTTAAAAAGAAACACCCATGTGCACACACACACACACACACACACACACACACACACACTTGTAAGATAAGAGAGGATAGATATATTTGGTGGGCAGAGGGAAATAATGGCATGGGAGGTAATGAGGGAGTGAGCAAGAGCAAAGTACATGATATAATTGGATGGAAATGCCATAACAAAACTCATTATATTGTAAACAAATTAAAAATACTTTGGGATTTTTGAGGTTGGCTGAATGCATTTTTCATTATGAGATGGCTATGGACCTCTGGGGGCCACAGGAAGAGGATTATGGTTTGAATGTAAAATGTGTCCCAAAGGTCATGTATTTGAACGCTAAGTTCCTGCATGGTGGCACTGTACTGAGAGGCTATGGAATGTTGGAAGGTGGGACCTAGCTGGCAGAAGTAGGTCACTGGGGTGCAGCCTTTGAAGAGCACCTGGCTTGCAGTTACAATAAGTTCTCTCCGTTTCCTGCAGCCATAATGTAGAAGAAGGTCCTCTACCATAGGCCCTGCATTCTGCTGTGCCACCATGACTGCCTTGCCTCTGTGAACTGAAATCTTCTGAACTATAAGCCAAATAAACCTATCCTTTCTCCTTAATATGTTTCTGTCCAGTATTTTGTCACAGCAACAAGAAAAGTAATTAACACACCTAGTGAGCGATGACTAACTTAAGTCTGTTTCAGGATAGTTTGATACCCACTGGCCCATAAAAACAATATGCCCTTTTCTACATTCTTCTCCTGGCTTCTTACCAATCTGCACAGATACCTAGTTACTTTTCAGTTTTTGACCTTTGATGTCAGATTCCTCTTTAAACCTGTTCTTTCTGGCTTCTAAGTTAAGTTCCACTATCAAATTTCTTCTTCTTTCTTAGCTCATAATGAAAAACTCAGAGAACAAATACCTAGTAAATACCTGATATCTGATCCTATAAGTACAGACACCTGGAACCTAGGCTCCTAGGGGCTCACATTCCATTCATTCTGCTATTCCTCTATGTTAGAGGACAGGGGGTTTGAACACTGATTAGCTACTGACTTTGCCCAACCTATACCTAGCCCTTTCAACTTAGCTATATCTCCCACATAGCATGCCATGAGCAAAACAAACTCCCTTCAAGAAACATAGATAAGGTATTGTGTACTGTATCAGTTCTTACTGCTCGGTATTGGTTTTACAATACTGATGAAGGTGACTCACTGGAGAACTTAACCAAAAGAATCTAAGTAGATTCTTATGGTTAGCCCTGCTATCTAGGTTAAAAATCAAGTGATTTTAAGTTAAAAATGAAGGTAAAACCTAGATGCTACCATGATAAATGTTAAAAATCCTAGACCTTAAGTTAAAAATAAAGTGAAAACTCAGTACCAGGACAAAGGGGCAGAAAATACTCTGGATTAAGATGGATTCCTAAGAAACAAATGCCACTCAATGAGTCAAGCTCAAGTCAGACAAAGGATGCAAACCTCACAATCTGAGTGAAAAATATTGTACGTGTTAGTGTTGATTCAAGAGGTATCCAATGCTGAAATAGGTAGTGTCAGCCATTATGATCACATCTTCCTATAGATGTTTGTTTGTTAGGTGCTGTCAAGTTGGAGTTGACTCAGAGTGACCCTATGTACAATAGAATGAAACACTACCCAACACTGTGCCATGCACATGATCCTTTTATATAGAGAGCATTAGGCAAGCCCCAAATATTTGAAGTTTGCTTGATTGAGCAACAAGCCAATACTATAACATTCAAATGCATAAGAGAATGCAAAGATACATTTAATAGCACAGAGTCATTATACCTCTTCATGCCCCTTGATCTTTCCCTTTCCTTCCAGTCTATGTTGCTTTAAGAGAAAGAATAATTAAGGGTATGGTTGAAGTTCTCTTTTTCTCCAGTGACTAGATATACCTGCTGGAATATGCTAGGAAATTTTAGGTAGGAAAAGTACCCAAATTTTTATGGCTCTGTTGGGTATAGGACCCCAATTTACCATCACACCAGTTCTATAAGGGGTGTAAATACAAGAATTCTACTAATAAGGATTGGGCAAGGCCCATAGTGACAAATGAAAGCTAATGTGACTTTGTGGGTGGGCCTCTTGGACCAATTAAATAGACTTTTGTTGCTGCTTCTGCATCTGAAACTACATTTGGAATTGGTATGCTATGTGCTTATACTTCCTTATCCCATGAGTGCCAAAAAGAATTCTCCTACTTGGGAAGAACAGCATGCAGAGAAGTGTCAGTGGATCATGTAAATTGCAAACCAACCATCTCTTTAGGCCATCCCAAATAGGGCCCAACAACATTTATATCCCCATTGAACTATAAGTTTTGTGATGGTGATTGTATCTATCACAGTCTCTGGAAAAAGGAACCTTCACATCAAAGCACGTCTGTGGTTCCAGATTTGTCATTTCCCTGACATAGTGGTCAGGTATAACAGTTTGGGAAGCAGATATTAGCTTTCTATTGGGCTTTTGTTAACATCTGACCCATGGAGTCCTTATCACTCTCCAGACTGGTAATCGATATTGGAGTAGGTCAACTCAGACTTGGCAACTAACAAAGTATGGAGGAGACAACTCGCCTCACTTGACAAATGGAAATGCTGTATTCAAGGATACTGCCACCCTGGCCCAAGCCGGATCTTTGCTTTACATGAAGAAATGGTGGATCAGTACCTAGGGAAAACCATATTCCATACTATACTGCCTAAAGCAAAGCCACTGACTCAATGGGATCCTCATTTCACAGAGGTTCCTCAAAATAACTCTAAATACTCATTTGTGGCTTAACTAATCTGAAACCTAATGGTATCCCCTGGGATGGCATAGTATTTCAACCTCAGTACTATCAATGCAGAATTCAAAGTCATGTTCTCTATCCCCAATAGGTAGAACTCAAGACCATTCTTAGAGCTTTGGATAGTACTCCCTTTGAAAAATCTTGTTTTATTTTTGTGATTCATGGGCTGTTGCCAGTGGGCTGGTTCCCCCTGTGGCTTGAACAGTGGAAACAAGTTGCAGTTGCTTCTCCAAACATCTAGGTCACTCATATAGAAGTCTTTACAAGCAGCCTGTTCTTTTATGAGACCAGAATCAAGCTGCTAATTGAGTCTGTACCATCCAGACTGCTACCGTTTCTGTCCAGATCCATGATCTTCCCACATGTGCAATATATCCACTGTCATAGACTGGGAAAACAGTAAAGGATACCATTTCTGTTACTGAGAGTACTGTTTCATGCAGTATCTGTGACTCTTAATCAAAGCTGACCTATTTGTTTTTAAATGGAAGAAGCCACATTGTTTGCAACATGGACTCCACAACTCCTGGAAGACTGGTTACACTGGACCTTTCACTCCCTCTTGGGGCTAAAATCAGTCCCTCTCCACTGACACTCCCACTTTTTGGGACCATTGTTCCAGTACCAGCAGCCAACTCCTGTCACATAACTGTGGCCCTTGAAATTAATCTGTCTAATGATTTCAGTTTTTTAGTACATTTTCGAGTCTTAAAATACCTGGGCTTTATTGCAAAAGCCACTCAACAATGGAATGGTTGTCAAAGCATTTGATGGACTTTTCACTTCCTACCATTCATGTAGGCTGGGATTTGGCTCAGTTGATAGAGAGCTGTGCTGCAGTCTCTGAGGTCGGGAGTTCAATTCCCAGCACCGCAAAAATGGGAGAAGGGCCTGGAAATCCACTCCCAAGGCAATCCTGAAGCACTCAGCCATTGAAAACCCCATGAGGGTCACTATGAGTCGGATACCAACTCGACGGCACCTAACAACAGCAACAACAACCATTCATGTTGTTGTTGTTGTTGTTGTTGTTGTTGTTGTTGTTGTTGTGTGTCGTCGAATTGGTATCTGACTCATAGTGACCCTACATACAACAGGTAAAACACTATTGTCAGTGCTTTTCTGCTGTTTGTAGGGTTTTCAACGGTGGATTGATTTTTGGGAGTGGATTACCATGTCCTTCTCCCAAGCCTACAGTATCTGGTGTTCCCAGGCAGTCTCCCATCCAAGTACTAACCAGGCCTGACCCTGCTTAGCTTCAGAGATCTGACAGGATTGGATGCCACAGGGCTACAGCTGCAGGCAACCATTCGTAGGCATCCTGTATTGTGGAAATTTGGAGCAATCTTCTCAAAAACAACCCAGAAAGATTTCTGATTCCACATTTCTTTCATCCTCTGGTTTACATGCTTTAGCAATGGAGTTTGTTTACTAAATGTGGTTGTCCCTAGAAAGGAATCATCTCTCAGCCATTTCCTGGATAATAATTAAGATGAAAGAGGCTGAAGATTATGTAGATATGTTTGGAAAGTATAAGATTCCAACCTATTCCTAGACATAATGCTTCTTTCTTTCATCTAATGGCAAACTCTGGACAGTCTGGTTGGTATGGCCCCCCAGGTTGCAGCTGACCAAAAGGGGCCTAAAGAATTCAAACTTAATTCTTTTGCTACTATATGGTTTTCTTGTGGAATTGACATGGCACTAGATCATAAGGACAACAGTCTCTTGGCCGAGTAGAGTGCTTGCTGAGTGGCTGATGAGGGCCAAAGTAGGGGATAAAAGGTCTCTATAAGTTTTATAAAAATGCTGTTTATCCTCTTGCACTGGAACCTTGGACAAAAAGTCTAAAAGTGAGTGAGTGTTAATTTAAAACAAAGTAAAGTTACAGCTACTGGACTGGAATGTTAACAACTTTGTAGCAGTGAAAGAGAATTATAACCTGAGCCCCAGAGAAGTGATACATTTGACCTCAGTAAACACAGAGGAAGGAAGGACATTAGTGATCTTTGTCCCTCAGAACCACCCAGGAGATTTCTTCAAGAAGAAAATGCCCTAGTGTTGCCCCCCCTTTAACTATTGCAAGCACAGATTTTTAAAACTGTGTCTCCCATTCCCCATCAGATGGTTCTGACATCAACTTGGTTACCATTTCCCTTAATCTTACTGAGAAATCTCAGAAGCAGCATGAAAAAGCCCCAGGTTCTACACTTCCTATGCAAAACACCTGGCAGCCCTTCTGGACTTCTTTACCAACCCCATTAGCTGATATTCATTCTATGGTTCAGACAAATGCTACCTTGGTAGTGCTATGGACATACAGGGCAAGTTGGACAGCCCCAGGAATTTCCTTCAAAAACAAGAGTTATATTCAATTGCTTTAAATAAATGTGAAATCCTAAGTTTGCTGAGAGACTACATTGGAAACACTGCTAACCTGTGGCCTGATGATGAAAGGTCCCACTTGTTGGGCCCTAATGGTTGTAAAAAACAGTTACTTCTGAGGGACTGTAGTTCTAGTGGGGAAATTATGCATTAACTTGCCTCTCTCCATAAAATAGTGTTTCACACCTTAGAGGTAATTATAAGAGATATGAAAATGTCTTTTAAGATACCACTTACAGATCATGTAGTCTTCAGATGACTATGATGAGGGATAACTAGTTACTTGTGTGAATCTTCATGGCAATTTTCCTATAATGGGAATCCTTCAATTAGAAAAGGTAATAAAATTTCCTTGATTTCAGCCAATCTGATCAATGACCCAATTTAGGCACTGAAACAGTTTTTAGTCTGTCTCAATTCACTGGCCAGAATTGTTAAGGATGGTAATAGGATTGTCCTAGATTTCTTCATTGCAGGCCAAAGTGGAATCTGTCTAAATGTTAAGACATCACACTGTGCCTGGATTAATGTCTCAGGTCAAGCAATTTAAGAAGAAAACCTCTTGACCCTCTCCAGAGAACAATGATGATTTATGGGATTTATAGAGCTAGTTGCATCTGAGACCCTAGAGCCATGGCCGAGGTGAGCATTACAAAATGGCCCCATCGTGTTGCTTGAATTCTCATGGTAGTATCTTTAATCAGATGCAAACATTTGTACAGCAAACATTCTTGGAGTATAGAGATAATGTTCCTCTCTGTCTAGTGCAAAGAGCAAAGAGTGTTACTGTCTAGAACAGATTTCAGTTCTCTAAACTAAGGTTACTTCCTTGTAACACCAACTAACTGTGAGTGCAGATATCATCTGGCCTTCTTGGGTTGCCCTGTGGAAACTGGGGTTTAGGAAACCAGTATAAATTCCAATGGTTTGGCTACTGCCATTTCTCTAAGTAAAAGTCTTTGATCTTAACCTAGAAGTCTTGCGTTTTCTGTGAACATCCATGAGGCTCACTTACAAGATTACAAGTAAAATTCCATATTCTTCGCAGTTCTTAAAAGCTACACAATAGCAATTTGGCAGATTCATAATAAAATACTACAGCTCTCATTACTTCTGTCATTGATCCATAATGCTTCCAAAAGTAGAACCATGCACTTTTTAGTTGAATAACCAAGATATACAATAGTTATTTTCAAATAAATAAATTTTTAAGTGCCAGAAAAGATCAACATCATGCCAATGAAAGGAAATGGCAGGTGCATTAATATTTTGAAGCATATCCAATCTGTTAAACTATCTTGTGGTATTATAATGCACCCAATCTATTTCAGCCACCCCCTTCTCTCTTCATGTAGTTTTTAAAAATTATATATATAATTAGCATAATGAAGCTGAAAAGGTCTTACTGAGTTGAAGAACCAGTTTTTCCAATTATTGTTCGAGTGATCTTGGACAGGTTACTTCACACTGCTCTGGACCTCCAGTTCTTTATCATTAAAAGGTGAACTGGAGTAGGAAAATTAAGTTGATTTTGCTTGGTAATTTTAAGCGTTTTTCCCTAGTTCTTGTTTTCAATAATAGTAGAATTTATAGCCAATATGGCAATTATTTTTTGTTCTATTCACTTTAGCAGAAGGTTCAGACTCAAGAATAAAGATTCTCATGACTGTTGACTTGTCTTTACACATATGAACACAATCTGTTTTAATTCTCCTTGAATGAGGGCTTAAATTCTAAGAGGGTACCTCCTATGAAAGAAATGTGAAAGAGGAACAATCTTTGCACAGAAGGTCTTTTCATTTGGTGTGTTCACCACACACAGCCATCTTTCCTTTGGCCAGTATATTACACACAAACAGGAAAGTTGGTTGATTTTCTATTTAATACATGATACAACCTTGCCAAGGTCATGCTGCCCTTGCCAGGGCTGGCTACAGGAGGCACACACCCATTGGCTTGGACTATCATAGGATTTTTCCTGAACACAGTGCAATAGCTATAGGTAAAGAAATGATGAATCTCATCCATTCATCTATTCAAGAAAGGCTTATAGGATTTACTACAGCCAGCCAGTACAAACACCCATATTATTAATAAGGCTTTGTATCTACCCACAAGGATCTCACAATCACTTGGGAGAAACAGATTTGCTTACAGATAATTATAACATAGTTGGATACAAGGTGAAATTATAAAGTGGAGGGGGGTGGCAGCATGACCAGCTCTTCTATGAGAGTATTACAAGACTTCCCAGAGAAACAAATGCTTGAGATGAGCTCATAGGTAAAACTAAGTAGAAAAATAATGAAGATGTTCAAGCAAAAGAAAAGCATATGAAATCAAGACAGGTGAGCCAAAATAGAGGATTAGCAACTTCAGTAAGGCTAGAGTACAGCTTTAGGGTAATTTAACAAAAGATGAGATAAAGAGGCAGGTGGGAACATTCTGGGGCAACAGGTGGAGAGTTTAAATATTTGAAACATTTGAACCCAAGTAGAAACAGCCAGTGGAGAGGCTAAAGATAGAGAAAAGGAGATCATTGCTGCATCAAGATCCTTAGGAAATTGAAAGATTATTTTTAGACCACAAGGCATATAAAAACTCTAGCCTGAGATTAAAAATGGATCACTTCTTCCTCTCAGAAAGATATGCAAAGAGGAAATACATGCAGAGAAAAATAAGTTTGGAAGAGAAGTATGGAAAGCCAAAAATTCAGGTGTCCTGGAATTAAAAGGTAAGGAAATGATAAGGTGTCTACAATCTGGTTAGTCAGCAATTTATATGTTTATTCATTCTGCCATTTCTTCTTTCATTCAAAAATATTTACTGAATACACGAATAAAATGATGAACTAGAGACTAATTCTCCTTTCAAAAAGTATACAATCTAGAGCTGGGCACAATTGGTCCATGCCTGTCATCCCAGGGAATTGGAAGATGGAGACAGCCTGTGTACCCTTTTTTTTTTTTTTTTTTCCAGTACTGGGGGTTGAATCCAGGGGCTTTGCATTGCAAGTGCTGTACCCCTGAGCTGCATGCCCAGCCCTTTTTTTTTTTTTTTTTTTTTTTTTTTTTTTTTTTTTTTTTGAGACAGGGTCTTGCTAAGTCATGCAGACTGCCTCTGGTCTCAAACTTGTGATCCTCCTGCCTCTGCCTTGTGAGCCACTGGGATTACAGGAGTGAACCACCGCACCTGGCTTTAGCTTGTGTAATTTAACAAGACCCTGCCTCAAGATGAAAAATTAGAAAGTGCTTGCAAAGTATATGTGAGGCCCTGGGTTCAGCCCCTTAATCACACACACACACACACACACACACACACACACACACACACACACACGAAGTATACAATCTACCTCAAGAGTATAAACCATGGTAGGTAATAGGTACTTAATGTATGTTTATAGGATAAATAAATGAATAAAATAAGTCCTAAGAAAGGGATGAAATGTAATTAGAAAAGAAAGAAAAATGTATGTTTTCTAGGTTTTTGCAAATGCTGAAGAACAGGTGAATCTGAATCTACAGGCTGGTGGAGGTGGGGAAGTTTATGCAAGAAGAACACAGTAGGACACTTGGAGGTATGAAAGGATAGGATCTAAAATAGGGAATATCTCCTGAGGAATGTGCAGCAAAATAAATGTAGAAGCGTTAACACAAGTGTTTCTCTCATGAAGTTTTCTTTGGCCTTCTACATCAAAACTAGAAGTATTTATTGCATTGGGTGGAAGACAAAACACTTCAAAGAGAAGCCACCATTAAAGGAGAAATGTGGAGAATACGAGAAAGACAGTCTCTTGTATCTTCCAGAGCCCCAGAACAGAGAGGAGAGGACATCCAGAGTATTCTTATGTCCCACAAGGGTTGGCAGTGGTTGTGAATTTTTATTCCTATCAGCTTGGGACAAAGACCTTAGGACCAAGTGGAAGAGAAAGATATATTTTTATTGTGGATGTAATTGCAAAAAGGTGTCCTGTGTTTTTGTATGCCAAATTTGGCAATCCTCACATGAACAAGGCACTTCTTTCTGAGTGCTAGGACAATACAAAACAGTCCTTTCACCTCAAGTCCCAAGTCCACATCATCCTTGGAGAGGAAAGAATTGAGAGGAAGAAGAAAGACGTAAATTGAATTTGAATCCAATTAAGCCTAAGGAAAATTCAGAACAGACTAAGTATAGTTTGATTGACAAGATTTAGTTTTCTGACATTATAGAAAGCTATCCTGAACTTAAGTTTTATCGTTAGGTGTCATCGAATCAGGTCTCTTTCATGGCAATCCTATGTACAATGGAAGGATACATTCCCCAACACGGGGCCATGCCTGGCACTACTGTCAGTGCTTCTCTGTTATTCACTGGGTTTTTAATGACTGATTGTTTGGGGCATGGGTTGCCAGGTTCTTCTCCCAAGCTGACAGCACCCAGTGTTCCTAGGTGGTCTCCCGTCCAAGGACTAAGTAGGCCCGACCCTGCTTAGCTTCTGTGATCTGACAGGACTGGATGCCAGGGGGTATGGGTACGGCTCTAGGAAAACCTAACTTTTGTTGTTGTTGTTGTTAGGTGCCGTCGAGTTGGTATCCGACTCATAGCAACCCTCTCTACAATAGGGGAAACAGTATTGTCAGTGCTTCTCTGCTGTTCATAGGGTTTTCAATGGCGGATTGACTTTTGGGAGTGGGTTGCCGGGTCCGTTTCCAAGCCTACAGCACCTGGTGTTCCCAGGTGGTCTCTCATCCAGGTACTAACCAGGCCCGACCCTGCTTAGCTTCTGAGATCTAACGGGATCGGATGCCACAGGGCTAAGGCTACAGACAAACCTAACTTTATGACTGTGAAATTTATATACTACTACACGTAAATAAAACCATGACTCTAGGCACAAGATCCTGGTTTCTAAACACAGTTCTTAATAGCAGGAACCATAATTTTTAGAGAAATGACTGGTTGAAGATCTGAGTAGGTAAGATTGAAGGAGAAGCTGGGATACACTGCTGTGCCAGAAAGTGGGAAACTTTTCAAGGATTGATGAGGCTGTGTCAAAAGGACACTGAAACCTTACTGTTAGGGTTCCCACAGTGAAAGCTGTGAAAATTCAAGCATTAGAACGAGTAATGATTGAGTTTCATTGAAATATATTGTTGTTGTTGTTGTTAGGTGCCGTTGAGTCGAGTCCGACTCATAGTGACCCTATGTACAGCAGATCGAAACACTTGCCAATTCTGTGCCAGGCAAACCATCTTATTTATGTTTAAGCCCATTGTTGCAGACACTGTGTTAATCCATCTGGTGGAGGGTTTTCCTCTTTTCCGTTGACCCGCCACTCTTCCAAACATGATGTCCTTCTCCAGGGATTGTTCTCTCCTGACTACATGTCCAAAATATGTAAGACGCAGTTTGGCCATTTTTGCTTCCAAG
>VMDO01034235.1:0-17178 GCA_007922755.1 Pedetes capensis | reverse complement strand
TTTCTTCAGCTTCAGTTTGAACTTGCATATGAGAAGTTGATGGTCTGATCCACAGTCAGCACCTGGTCTTGTTTTGACATTTTGTACAGAGCTTTTCCATCGTCTCTTTGCACATATGTAGTCAATTTGATTTCTGTATGTTCCATCTGGTGAAGTCCATGTGTATAGTCTCCGTTTATGATGTTGAAAAAATGTATTTTTTAAAGTTACAAATAGTGAAATACTAAAATTCACTTACTTTTTAACACATGCATAGATTTTTGTAACCACTACTAACAGGATATAGAAGAATTCCAATTTCTTCTTTTTCACTGGAAGAATTTCTTTAGCAATTCTTTAAAGTATGTCTATTAGCAGTAAGGGGCTGGGATTTAGCTCAGTGGGTAGAGCGTTGCGCTGCAGTCTCTGAGGCCCCGAGTTCAATTCCCAGCACCACAAAAATGGGAGAAGGGCCTGGCAATCCACTCCCAAGGCAATTCCGAAACAGTCAGCCATTGAAAACCCTGTGAGGGTCAGTATGAGTTGGATACCGACTCAACAGCACCTAACAACAACAACAATTAGCAGTAACTTCTCTTAGTCTTCCTTTGTTTTAAAGTATCTATTTTCCCTTCAGTACTGAAGGATATTCTCATTAAATATAAGACTCTGGGTTGACAGGCAGGTTTTTCTTTTTTTTCTTTCAGCATTTTAAAAATATTACTCCATTGTCTTCTGTTCTCTAGAGTATCTAATGAAAAATCCACATATTTAGATCTTTGTTCTGTATGTGTAGTACATTGTTCCATATAAACTACATTCAATATTTTTCTTTAATTTTCAGCAGTTCTTTTATGATCTGTATGGGCATGGTTTTCTTTTAATTTACCTTTTTGGGTTTCACTGAGCTTCTTAGATTTGTAAATTTTGTCTTTCATCAAATTTGTGGAGTTTTCAGCCATTATTTATTGAGTCATCTTTTTTTTTCTTTGCACACAACTCTTCCCCCTCTCTTTCTGGAACTTTGATGAAATGACTATTAGGCCTTTTGATATTATTCCACAAGCCTCTGAAGTTCTGTATAATCTTTTAATTTTTTAATCTCTGTTTCATATTGCATAATTTCTACTGATCAAATTCACTAATTCCTTTTCTTTCCTTCCTTCCTTCCTTCCTTTCTTTTTTATTTTGCATTACTGGGGATTTGAACCCAGGACCACATATATGCTAGGCAAATGTTCTGCCACTGAGCTGTACCCCTAGCCCCTCTTTTATTTTTGAGACAGGATCTTGCTAAGTTGCAAAGGCTGCCTCTGGCCTTGATGTGATCCTTCTGCCTCAAGATGCTCACGTTGCTAGGATTATAGGAGTACCAACGTGCCAGGCAAATTCACTAATTCTTTCCTTTGCCATCCTCAATCTTCTGTTGAGCCTTTCCAACTTTTTTATTTCTGTTATTTTATCTCTCAGTTTTACAGTTTCCTTTGGTTTATTTTTATGCTTTTTATTTCTTAAAAGAAAATGTCTATCTTTTCATTTATTTCAATATTGTCAACCCTTACTTCATGGAGCATGGTCAATATAATAGCTACTGTAAAATTTTCTTTGATAATTGCAACACTTTTCATCTTAAGGTTAGCATCTCCTGGTTGCCTTTTCCCTTGACAGTTCTTCAGGTTTTACTGATTTTATGTATGTCGAGTACTTTTGGAATGTATTTGGATATATTCACTACTGTGTGATGAGACTCTGTGTCCTGTAAAAATCTTCTGGACAATATTATTTTTTATTTTATTGTAGCAGACAATCAATCCTACTACATGTGGACTACAAATCCTGAATCAGTTTCTGTGGGCTATGTTTGCAATATCACTTTAGATTTCAAAGCCACTGCAATGTTCTTCTGATTTGTACTTTTCTGCAGGTTCTCGGTGCCAATCTGGGACATGGGTGGTGATCTATGGTGTAGATGAGTTCATAAAGTTGGCTGTGTTCATTACAGTTGATTTCACACATGAGCAGCTTAGAGCTGAGCCCAGGACCTTATACAGAAATTTAAAACCCCCTTTACTCCAGATTTATCATCTTAGTAGTTCTCTCTGATTCTCGGAGGTCCTTTTCCTAGTGGTCTGCTTAGAAACTCAGAACTTTAGCTTCCCCACATTTTCATGTACTTCTTCTGAGTGAGCCTTATTTGGGATCAAATAGTGGGAGGAAAGAGCTCATGGTACTATAATGGCTGCCCCTACGTTTACCCAACATAGTGCAGAGAGAAAAAAAAATGCTCTTTCTACTTCATGGGGGCAGCTTCCATAGTACCAGTGAGAGAAGGGCTGTTTTCTTTGGTGGCACTGAAAATGGCTTGGGACTATCCTCATCTTGTTTGGTAGCAGGGCACCTCTGTTTTGTTGTTTATACTTGAGAGTTAAAAGGCATTTATCTAATAATGATCCCCTTTGTGTTTCTCTGGCTAGAGAGAGTGAGCTTATTTTGAATCTTTCTTTACCTCTGCTTCTTAGAAGTTTTGGTTTTGGGCTACTACAGAGGCAAAATGAGCCAGGATATAAAAGATAAGAAAAATAAACAAATCAACAGTGAATTGTTGGGTTGTTCTTTGAGTGTTCCATTCTATATCCAGTCCATCTGCTCTTATTATTCTTTCAGAGCCTTTTTTCAGTACTGGGGATCAACTCCAGGGCCTTGCACATGCTAGGCAAGTGCTCTACCACTGAGTTACATCCCCAGCCATTTCAGAATCTTTGGAAAGCTGCTTTATATATTTTTGAAGGGTTCTTTATTGTAATCAGTTGAGGAGATAAGGCAGAGTATATTTATTCCAGTTTTATGGAACTGGAGCTCACCTGCCTTATACTATGAAAAGAAAAATATCTGGAATGGAGTGCTATGGTTTGACAGTATTCCTCAAAATTCATATGGTAGAAACTTAATTCCCAATGCAAAAGTGTTGGGAAGTGGGACCTAATAAGACGTGATTGGTTATGAGAGCAGAGTCTTTATAAATGAATTAATGTAGTTACTGTGGGAGTAAGTAAGTTGTCCTGAAAATGGATTTTGATAAAAGTGAGCCTGGCCCCTCATCTGCTCCCTCTCTCTCTCTCTCTCTCTCTCTCTCTCTCTCTCTGGATTGTTCTGCTGTTTTATGATGCAGCAAAAGTCCTTGTCAGATGCAAGCACTATACCCTTTGATTTCTTAGCCTCCAGAATAACGAGCCATGAGCCAAATCTCTCTCTGTCTCTCTCTCTGTCTCTCTCTCCCTTTCTCCCTCTTTCCCTCTCTCCCTCTCTCTCACTGTGGAGTTTAACCAAGGGCCTCATGCATGCTTTTGCAGGGGCTCTACCACTGAGCCTTACCCTCAGCCCATTTTTTTAACTTTTTATTTTGAGATAAGGTCTCACTAAATTACACAGGCTGCTGCTGGCATCGAATTTGCAATCCTCCCATCTTCCCCTCCCTGGGATTACAGGTGTAATCCCAGGGTCACTGGGATTACAGGTGTACACCACTGTGCGCTGCTAAATCTCTTTTGTGTGTAACTTACCTAGTGTGTAGTACTCTGTTATAACAACAGGAAATGGACAAGGACAGTAAATATGTTTAAATGCAGATTCCCAGGTCATATCCCTAGAAAAAATAAATCAGAATATTCTGGGGGTGGAGACTAATGACTTATACTTTAAGGGATATCCTCAGAGGATTCTGGCAGAACACTTAAATTTTGGACCTACTTTTTCTCATCTTATTTGCAAATGAGAAAACTGAGCCCTAAGTAGCATTCTGCCCACAACCCAGTTGATCATTTATTGTCTATGCTTTTTGTTTTTACCCTGTACATTATATTTTATGCTAATAGGGAACATTTTTCCACTATGGTGGAGATAAAATTCCTTAGTGAAACCTTGGATATTTAAACTATAAGTCAGTGAAACTGGAGAAATGAGCAAAAATGGCTACATGTGACAGTTGGATCTAGTTTCTTCTGTGTTCCACTGGGAAAAGCTTCATAGCCACTGAGCACACAAAATTCAGCTTATAGAAATTCATGGATCCAGGCGAGGTGGTGCACACCTGTAATCCCGGTGACTTGTGAAGCAGAGGCAGGAGGATCACAAGTTTGAAACCAAAGGCAGCATGCATAATTTATCAAAACCTTATCTCAAAAACCAAACCAAAACAACAACAACAACAACAACAACAACAACAGAGAAATTCATGGAATTGGAAATTTGGCAACAATGTCTCAAGTAAGATATCTTTTGGATAAAAGTAAGTGAAATTGAAGGAATGGACCTGGGTCCCAGGGCAGGGAGAGAGCTAGAAGAGAAATTTGAGGATTGAAGGAAGAAAGGGAGGAAGGACTATTAAAACATGCTCTAAATTTAAGGACTGAGGTTAAAATAGGGGAGGCTGAGCAACCTGTGAAATTACTTCCAAATGAGGGAAGATCATGATCATCTTGCACACTCTGCATAGCTGGGTAGATTGTATATAAAACAACTCCACAAGGCATCTATGCACACACACAATCACTAATGTTGGGTACGACTGTATGGAGTAGTCCTTGAACTCTTAATATTTTTTTCACTAAACAGTAAAGTGGCAACTCTTCTAGTGTGTACTATGCTTCAAAGGCAATAGAAGGGGGCGAGTAGAAGAAAGCAAAGAAAAGTGGAGGGGCCTTACTGCAAATTGATTTCAGGATGTATATTGTTGTGGTTAGGTACCGTGGAGTTGTTTCCAACTCATAGCGACCTATGTACAACAGACACTGTGCCATGCCTGGCACTATTGTCAGTGCTTTTCTGCTATTCATAGAGTTTTCAAGGGCTGATTATTTTGGGAGTGGGTTGCTGGGTCCTTCTTCCAAGCCTACAGCACCTGGTGTTCCCAGGCAGTCTCCCATCTAAGGACTAACCAGGCCCAACCCTGCTTAGCTTTCAAGATCTGACAAGATAGATGCCAGGATGGTATAACTGTAAGCTCAAGATGTATGGGGGTACTAAAGTGGTGAGTACCTAAAACCTGGGCTCATTAGATCCTTCACTATCACAATCAAATTCTTTCAACAGCATGTCCCTCACCAACCCCCTAGAATAGTTCCCATGGAGGACTTTTGGCTACAGGACAAGGCCCAGCAAACACAAGCTCTCTTCATTATTACAAGCTGAGTATCTCTAATCCAAAAATTCAAAGTCCAAAATGCTTCAAAATCCCAAAATTTTTAAACATTGACATGATGCCAAAAGTGGAAAATTCCACATCAAGAGACTGTTTCATGAGCAAAATCTTGCAAGATACTGTATAAAATTATTTTTAGGCTATGCGAATCAAGTGTGTATGAAACATAAATGAATTTTGCTTTGCAAATATTACAAAATCTGAAAAAAATTGAAATCCAAAACATTTCTGGCAAATTACTGAACTTTCCTATCAATTTCTGATACCATAAGTGTGGAATGGGGAACAAACTTTCCAACTTATTTGTAATATTGGAAGAAAATTGACCTTTTTCACCTATCCTAAACCTTACCTTGGGATGGTGTTTAGCGCAGTTGGTAGAATGCTGCTCTGCATTCTGTGGGGACCTGGATTCGATCCCCAAAACCACAAAAACGGGAGAAGGAAGTGGCTATCCATCCTGAAGCAATCCAGATACAATCAGCCATTGAAAACCCTACAAAAGTCACTATGAGTCAGACTCAATTGCACCTAAAAACAACAAAAACCATACCTTGATTGTAACAGGATTCTTGATTATTATTTGAACAAAATAAACATAGACAACAAAGATTAGCTTGTTTTTATGTATGTAAGGTCAATCAGGTGTATTATCTTAGCGAAACAATGTTCAAATCTTTCTGAAAAATTATTTTAGAAACAGCAAATTATTTTAGTAATTACAGATAAGTTACATTGCAATTTATGGTTGCTTTTGTGTTTCTTTTTTTCTTCTAGATCTTTACTGAAGAAGAATAAATGGAAACAGTTTATTTCCTCCTATTCATTCTTGTCTTTTGCTTTTAAAGTTTCATTTATACAGAATAATTTTATGTGAAGTTTTTCTAATATGTAGCCAATAAATACATGGAGTTATCAAGAAGAAAAGAAACTGGAAAAAGAAAATTTGTAAAATTGGCAAGCCTGGGACATATGGGACCTCAGGATTTACTTGGGTTTGCATATACATTAGACGACTACTTTGTTACTTCTAATTAGCAAGTAATGTCTTCATACATCACGTTGCAACCTAGCACTGCAAAGTATTATTCTTGAGGGACATTTACTAAGATGAAAAATAATTTAAAAGGATATTTCAGTTTTATCAAAAGAAATGTTTGCAAGTTATTTGTGGGAATCTAGAAAGTTAATTTATATATTATAGAAGTCTTTTTACTTACTCATTGACCTAGGTCCACTTCTAGATATTTACTGAGGAAAAATGAAAATGCATGTTCACTCAAAAATACAATTACAAAAACATTCATAAAAGCCCTGCTTATAATAGCTAAACATTGGGAACTACTTGTTGTTGTTGTTGTTAGGTGCCGTCGAGTCAGTATCCAACTCATAGCGACCCTCTGTACAACAGGGGAAACACTATTGACAGTGCTTCTCTGCTGTTCATAGGGTTTTCAAAGGCAGATTGATTTTTGGGAGGGGGTTGCTAGGTCCTTCTCCCAAGCCTACAGCTTCTGGTGTTCCCAGGCGGTCTCCCATCCAGGTACTAACCAGGCCCAACCTTGCTTAGCTTCTGAGATCTGACGGGATCAGATGCTACAGGGCTACAGCGGCAGGCCCTTGGAACTACTTACATGTCTTATTTTAAGTGAGTAGATAAGTGAATTGTCATATGTTCATGCAGTAGAACACTAGTCAGAAAAAAAGAGATGAACTACTGATATATACATTGTCATGAATGAATTGCACAAACATGCTGAGTAAAGTATCTCAGACAGAAAAGAATATAGAGGACATGTACTGCAAGATTCTATTTATGAGGATCTGGAATCAGCAAAACTAATCTATAGTAGGGTAAAAAGAAAGTAGAATAATGGTTGTCTCTGGGTTGCAAGTATAAATTGACTGGAAATGGGCATAAAGAAACTTCTGAGATGATGAAAGTGTTCCATACCTGAATAGGGACTGTGGGTTATGTGGGCACATTATATTTGTCATTATACAATGTCATACATGTCAAAATTATAAAGTTAAGGTTTTTGATTTCCAATGTATATAAATTTTACTTCTATAAACACTGTATGGAAATAATAATTGAGTGGAGAATGGAGGGAAGTGTTAGATGAATCAAGAATGGCAGAATGTAATAGCTCTTAGAGCTGAATGATCGATACATGGCGTTTATTATACTAGTCTATTTACTTTGTACAGGCTGGGAATTTTCCATAATAAAAATTTAAAAACTAGTTGGGATATCTTTGAATATGATATTATTGGGTCTACATGATTTTTGTTGTTTTGCTTTAAATTGGGTGTTTCAATATGAATTCAGGGAAGAAGTATAGAGTTCACTAATCCATAAGCTGTAAAATAATTTGTTCTTATAGTTTATAAGCTCCATCTATGCCAGGTTTATATACTAGCCTTCAGTTTTTGTTAGTTACATACTGTTATGGTTTGGATCTTAAATGTCTGCCAAAGACAATATTGAATGCTTGTCCCTCAGCCTGTGGCACTATTATGAAGTGGTGGAATGCTTGAGAGGTGATGCATAGTGGGAGGCTTTAGGTCTTTGAGGGAAAGCCTTCAAAAGGGAATGTAGGACCCTGGTTTCTTTCTCTCTCTTTTACTTGCAACCATGAGGTAAGTGGTTTTGGTCTACCACATACTCTGCTATGATGTGCTATCTTTTCATAAGCTCAAACACTTAGGACCAACCAACTATAGACTGATAACCTCTGAAACCATGAACCAAAATAAATCTTTCCTCCTTTGAGTTGATTTTCTCAGCTATTTTGTCATGACAATAGAAAGCTATCACACAACTTTATAAACATGATTTTAAGAAATGTTATTGTTGTTAGGTGCTGTCGAGTCAGTATCCTACTCATAGCGACCCTCATAGGGTTTTCAACAGCTGACTGTTTCGGGATTGCCTTGGGAGTGGATTGCCAGGTCCTTCTCCCATTTTTGCGGTGCTGGGAATTGAACTTGGGACCTTGAGCCCTGCAGTGCAGTGCTCTACCAACTAAGCTAAATCCCAGCCTTGTGATTTTTAAGAAATAAGTAAGTTAATATCTGAAAGATTCTGAAGACATTGTTAAATTTTCCATTAAGAATTGAGGGGGCATGGAATCTTGCCCTTAATAATAGCCAGATTCTTTAGTATCTGTCATATTCTATTCAGGCTGCTATAGCAAAATACCAGAGCAAGGATATAAACAACAGAAATTTATTGCTAACAATTCTGTACACTGTGAAGTTCATGATCAAGGTTTCTTTTTTTTTTTTTCATTTCCCCCATCATCCAGGGCTGGAGTTTATCTCAGTTTGTAGAGGAATGCTTTCTCTGTGCACTCTGAGGCTCTGAGTTTGATGCCTAGCACCTCAAAAATGGAAGAAGAACCTAGAAGCCCACTCCTGAAACAATGTCGAAACAATCAGCCATCAAAAACCCTATGAATAGCAGAGAAGCACTGACATGGTACAAGGCATGACACAGTGTCAGGGAGTGTTTTACTGTGTTGTATACAGGGTCATTATGAATTGGACCTGACTTGACAGCATCTAACAACAACCTCCCCCCCAAATGGCTTGGGAATCCAAGGCTTACATAGTCCAAGTAAGAGTCAGTTTGTCTTTCCTACTCAAGTGGAGAGACAGCTGGGCCTGATCAGTGGGCTATTGACCATGCTTCCGGAAGCCATGACATACTATTTTTGAACACATCCTATGTGGTCCACTGGGGATATTTATCCACTGATGTAATGAAGCCTTGATAACCAGATTCTGGAAACATACGTCATGTTCTCTCCTAGGCAGACCATGCCATTTTCACAATGTGGAGGCAATCAAGTATATCCTGTGATAGTTTGTTCATACTTCACACACATTCATAATCTTGCTTTCCTCAATGTTCAAATTGGCATCTTTAGAGCCAGGACTGGTTTAGGCACCCATCACCTAATCAAGCTTGCACTATGATTACAGTTCCTTCCCTGGGGATCCATATCCTGGAAGATGGGCACCTCTTATTATTAAACTTTCAAAACTCAGTATAAATAATACCCATTTTCTCTGGTCTCTGAACTTCTAGGTACCTCCTAATGGAAGGATACCACCTTTGGGGATATTAAATTATTTTTTACTATTTCTACAGATAGAGAAAAAGCTTTTGATATACTATGTTACACAGTATAACTTAACATATGTTGGTTAAAAAGGATTTTTCTATCTCGCATGGTGGCTTAGTGTACATTATATTGTATGTATAGATAAATGCACCAAGATACAAATAATTGGCTTATGTGTAATACATAGAAGCATAGTGCTTTGTGGCTTAAAACAACAGAAATTTATTCTCTCATAGTTCTGGAATCCAGATGTCCAAAATCAGTTTTATTGGCCTGAAACAAAGATACTGGCAATGTTATGCTCC
Source organism: Pedetes capensis (assembly GCA_007922755.1). Lineage (NCBI taxonomy): Eukaryota > Metazoa > Chordata > Mammalia > Rodentia > Pedetidae > Pedetes > Pedetes capensis. Next base: position 7,564 of record VMDO01034235.1, on the reverse strand, counting down.
ATTCTCTCTGGAGGCTGTAGAGGAGAATATGTTTCTTGCCTCTTCTAACTTCTGAGGTCTGCTAGACTTCTTTGGATCATAGACATACCACTCCAAACTTGGCCTCTGTGGTCACAAGGTCTTCTTTTCTTATATGTGTCAAATCTCCCCTTGGCTTCCTTTTATATGGATACTTTTGGATAATCTAGATAAAGGCCCCATGTCAAGATCAATAACCTAATCTCATCTGCAAAGGCTTCACCACCTAAAGTAACATTCACAGGTTCTGGGTATTTGGATGTAGACATATTTTGGGACCATAGCCTACTATATGTAGCTAATTTAAAATTCAGATTGCATATGTAATGTATCCCCCATGTACCTGTCAGCTTGGCATGCTGCAGGGACTTGCATGTTGCTGTGATGCTGAAAGCTATGCCACCGGTATTTCAGATACCAGCAGGTCCACCTATGGTGGGCAGGCTTCAGCTGAGCTTACAGACTGAGACACACTAGGGAGAAGGACCCACTAGCCCACTCCACAATTAATTCCCATGGAAAACCCTATGAATAACAGAGAAGCACTGTCAAATACACTGCCAGATCATGAGCCCCCCAAGCTGGAAGGCATTCAAGAGATGACTAGGAAAGAGTTGCCTCCTAAAAATAGGGTCACCCTTAATGACACGAATGGAGTAAATCCCCTGGAACCTCCATTTGCTGATGTGACATGACTCAAAATGACAAGATCATGTGAATGGCACAGTGTTAGGTAGTGTTTCATTCTATTGTATATAGGGTCACTATGAGTTGGATTCAACTCAATGGAACCTAATCAAAAAACAATATAATATACACATTCCACTTTTCCTTATTCATACATGGGAGCTCACAACACAGAAAAATATTATGTAAATATCAATTGAACAGACAATGTAAGTGGATAATGAAATGGTATTATTCAACAAAAGGATGTTAGTACTCTGAGACAGAGAAACTTGATGAATTATAACTTAATAAATATTGAAAGAACTTGCATGAGAATTTCCCCATTTAAAAAATGGAAAAACCATAAATCTATAGTAAAACTTACAAAGTGTTTAGAAAAAAACATTGCTGTGTACTGGTTACTCACTTTCTCCCTGGTTTAAATTCAAGCACTGCAGAATATGTTAAACAAACATATTTAGCATACTTAGTTTATAAAAATGTCTTTTGTCAGTTTGATGCAAAACTACACTGGAAGAAATAAACAATAAAATCCAGAATTGATGTTCCAAATTGCAATTTCTGGAAGCAGGGAGGGAATAGTGAAAAACTCCAAGTATAAATGACACTTAAAAATAAATCCTTAAGGGACTTCCAGCCTGTCTGATATCTATTTCCTAAAGCACAGAGCATTTGTCGTTCTCATCTGAAATAGATGGTTTTGTCTTGCCAGAGCTTACAAATATGCACATTTGTTTATTGTTTGAAGGTGATTCTTCATCATGAGGTATTGGGAACAGATTCTCCAGGGAAAGCATCTGTTCAGCTATAATGCTAGCATCTGTCAAGTTAGGTGTGCTAAGAAAAAGAACTTTATCTTGGATCAGGAACCTCAAATCTACAAATTGATATAATATCAAAGACAAACTGCATCTCTCCTTTATTGCTTCTGCACAGAGTCTGGAGCAATATCCCAGCACATAACCTGTAAGTGAGATGGTATAGATCCTGGGTTCAGTTCTAGAGACTGTCTGCTTAGCAAAAGGGCATCAGACACAAGTAGGTACTGCCTCTGCATTATAGTTTCCTTAGATCTTTCTCTGTTGCTGGAGGTTGGCTTGATGTTTATGATTCTGAAGTCTTGAGCCCTGCACAGTATGAGACAGGTGTAACATAGCCATTAGGAACATGAACACTGGAGCCAGATTGCCATGGTTCAGGCCCTTGCCCCTGCCACTAATTGTGTGAGCTAAAGAAAGGTACTTAAATTCTCTGACCCACTATTTCCTCATCTGTAAAATAGAGACAATTATTTTAGAATTAGATATAAGTGGAAAAGATATGTAATCCGGAAATATATGCTCTTTGAATTGTTGAGAATGAATAGAAAAATAGTTTGTGCTGACCTAATTAAACCTGGGTAATGAGTAACTTTTTTTTATTAAAATCCCCTGTGGGAGAAGGCTACAAAGGATTTTAATCTAAATATGTCCCAATGTTACTCAATTTTCTTTACTCCAACAGAATCCATGGGGCTCCCTCACCTTTAACCTACATTCCCTTCCAAGAGAATGGTGAGCAACTTGAGTGCTTCTTGGAATTTGAATAAGGTTTACCAGACCTGAGATGATGGAGCTTCAGCTTTTGCTCCATTCTCATTTTTCCCAGTGTTAAAGATGCCTTTCAGCATGGGTGCCAAGACCAATGTGTAGACTAATCAGATTCTGGGTCTGCCACCTAAATCCTAGGCCTTGTTTGATGATACTGTTGCCTGGTGCTTTTTAACTTTGACAAAAAAAATAACCTCTTGCTTAAATTGTGACTTCACTTTCCTAATAAATTTTCCATTTTCCTCCTTTTTTTCCATTTCAGTCCATCCTGTATCCAACTGCAAATGTTTCTTTCTCTTATCACATAGCACCTGGTCAAGACACTACAAAGGCTCCCTCTTGATCTTCAAAAGAAGTTGAGGAGACTTGTATCCTCGCTAAATGTTTTATCCCATCTTAACTGCAGACTACCAGGAATTTTTACCATCAGCGCTTCATTCATTTTAGTTTAAGGCCCGGAATTGCGGGGCACTCTATTTCCATTGCCTTTTGGCCTCTACTGATTTTGATGAGAAATCAGAAACCACTCCTAGTTTTGTTCTTTTGTATATAAATGTGATTTTTACCTTTTGGCTACTTGTAAGCTTTTCTCTTTATTTCTGGTTTTTAATAGTTAGATTGTGATATGCCAGTGTTTTCTTTCCTCTGTATTTACACTGATTTGGGTTCACCAAACTTTCTGAATACGTGGGTTTTTTATTAAATGTAAATAATGGCCCATATGTCTTCAAATAGTTTCTGCACACTATTGCCTCTCTTCTCTCCATCTGGGATTCATTACCTTTATTTTAGACTACTTGAGACCATCCCACAGGCCACTCCCTTCTTCCATTTTTTCAAAAGAAATTCATTCTGTGCTTCAGCTTGGGCGATTTTATTGTTCTATCTTCAGTTCTATTGATTCTTTCTTCTGTTGGTTCCAATCTGTTATCAGGGCCACTCAGTCAAAGTTTTTTTTTTATATTATAATTTGTTAGTTCTACAATTTCTATTTCAATCATTTTTTATACTTTAAGAATTTCTGATGAATCCTCCTAGTCCTCCACCACTTAATTATTCTTCCCCTGGTAAATTCTTCAACATATTTATCATAGTAATTTAAAAATCCTTGTCTGTTAATTCCAACATCTTGATCATCTATTGATCTGTTTATATTGGCTGATTTTTAAAACATATTCCTGGTTTCCCCTCATATATCTAGTAGTTTTTAAATATACACTACATGTATATTGGACTGGGGTTTAACTCAGTTGGTAGAGTGCTGCTCTGCACTCTCTGAGGCCCTGGGTTCTATTCCCAGCACCACAAAAATGGAAGAAAGATGTGGCAATCCCCTCCTGAAGCAATTCCAGAACAATCAGCCATTGAAAACCCTACATATGGTCACTATGAGTCGGACCTGACTTGACAGCACCTAACAGCAACAAAGAGGCTAGGATTTAGCTCAGTTGGTAGAGCACTGCTCTGCAGTCTCTGAGGCCCCGAGTTCAATTCCCAGCACCACAAAATGGGAGAAGGATGTGGCAACCCACTCCCAAGGCAATCCCAAAACAATCTGCCATTGAAAATCCTATAAGGATCACTATGAGGCTATGAGTCAGACTGGACTGGACGGCACCTAATAACAACAACAACAACAACAGCATGTACATTATAAAGATTCTGGATTCTCTTATCTTCCTCTGATGAGTGAGAAGAGTGAAGAGTGTTTAGTGGGTAGTTAAATTACTAGTAGATCACCTTAAATTTTTGGAGACTTGGTTTTAGGCTTCATTAAAGCAAATCTATTTTATTTTTGCCTTTTGTCCTTGGATAAACCCCTTAATCCTGGCATGTGGTGGTTATTAAAAACATGTGGCTCTGATGGAATTACAATGGAAAATCTGAGGTTTACCAAATCCTTTTATCTTGAACATACACAAATTCCAAACTCTTTCTCTCCTGAAGTAGGCAGTTATTAAAATTTCTGTTAAGTTTTTTCAGCTCTACAACTGCTATCTTTCTCATGGGCTTTCTGGAGTCTTACCTCATGTGTTACAATTCAGGACTCAGCCACATATTTGATGATTGTGTATATGTTTTTGTGGTTTCTTCCTCTGAAGCACCTTTGTTTCTGAGATTTGCCATTCCTCAATTCTCAGGTGGTCTGTCAGATTCAACCTCTGTTGTCTGAATCTTCAAGTCAATAAAAATTAAGGTTTCCTCTTTTGCCATATTCTAGAGATTTATGAGGACTGAGAGATGTCCTAAGCAAAGACAATGTGAAACCTAGCCAGTGTAATTCCCCTGTTTCATAGCCAAATTTCCTTCAGTGTCTTCCTACTTTTGGTAACTGTGTAGTGCCTCCAAATAGTTGTTTTAGATGTTGTTCAGAGTTAATAGTTGTTATTGGCAGAGGGGTTAGTTCAATACTAGCTGTACCACCATTACTAGAAGTCCTGAACTTCCTCTTGGAGATTATAAAGTATCCCCAGAGTAGTTATTGTATGAAACTCTTATTTCTTATTAGTACATTTTCTAAGAGGGAAGCTAGGGTTCCCATTGATTGCTTGACCTTAGCCAGCTGTTCCCAGTGACAAGCTCATCCATGCCTGCCTCATCCTCCCACCAGAAATTTTGGCACAGTAGGAGCTTGTAGACATGATGTTTATAAAATGCTATAAATTATCATTACTGACTAGTCACTATGAGATTAACTGAGTGAACATTAGAAATATACAATAGACTCATGGAACTCTTTGGGAGTCCAGAGAGTACAACAATTTGGAACAAATGTTTTAGTCAAATATCAGAGGTTTGAGTTTAAGCAGTTTACTTAACCTTCCCCAAGTCTTTTATTTATAAAATAGGAATAGTATCTCTCAGAGTAATTGTAAGAAATAAACTGATATGCATTTATATATCATTATATGTACATATCACTGTGTGTATACAAGTGTATAGATATATCTTTCTACAGAGAGAGAGAGAAAGAGAGAGAGAGAGAGAGAGAGAGAGAGAGAGAGAGAGAGAGAACACATGAGTGCCTGGCATATTGTTGTTGTTAGGTGCCATCAAGTCAGTATCTGACTCATAGTGACCTTCATAGGGTTTTCAATGGCTGACTATTTCAGGATTGCATTGGAAGTGGATTGCCAGGCCCTTCTCCCATTTTTGCGGTGCTGGGAATTGAACTCGAGACCTCAGAGACTGTAGCACAGCGCTCTACCAACTGAGCTAAATCCCAGCCCCATTTAGTAAGTGCTAATTTAATCATGATTTGAAAATTTTAAAGTCTAGAAAATAATTTTTTGTTATCGCCATGCCATTTAGAGTGGGAAAAAGTAGTAAATTCAAGATAAATTTTCCCTTAATCACTGTTTCTCAGAGTATAACCAGTAGACTCCTTGAAACAGAATTATTTGAGATTGCTTTTTAACAAGGCAGATTTTCTGGCTCCTTCCTCAGAACTACTAAAATTGCCAGGGGTGGGGCCTCAGAATATTAATATTTAATAAGCTCCCTAGGTAAATTCTATGCTCACTAAGTTATAAAAAACCTACTGGATAATTCAGAGGTAAAGAGAAATTTCTTGAGGGAGAATTGGAAAGACTGTAAGACTTTGAACTCCTGTCTCACTTTCCAGAAGTCTAGATTTTATTGTCTTTCTGGCCTTGATGCTTATAAACTTATTACTTTAGATGGAGACTGAAAAATTTTAGTGATTCTTAAGTGTCTGACTGGAGGGTGATAGGCAGAATGATTAAACTAAACGGGGTTATAATTCATCCTTCAAATCCATGGTCAAAGGCATTCTGCTGCATAACTTTTTACCTGTGAAGTACTCCACAGTTCTTAAATTATTCTTTGCTAAGTGGAAAACCCAGCTTTCTAGCAGAGTGGATATCATTTGTATCTCTCATTTTTCTTGCTTTCAACAAATATGTTAAAAATAATTACATTTGGATTGCAATTTTCATTTCCTTGTTAATTGTGGAATTGTGTTAGGTTTATAATTTACTTAATATTACACCTTGACTCAACACAATATAAGGTAATTATAAGGGTCTTAATGTAATTGTGGTTTCTGAGATCTAATTTTTTAAAAGAAAACACAAGTTCCTACCTTCAGTGAACAAATTTGAAAATCTGAGATAGTGTCAAATCAAGGTCAAAGGACCAAGAAGCAATGATGAGGACTCACTAGGGTGATCTTAGGTACTCACATTTTGTCTGTCATGCAGTAGGCACTCAATGGAGATTTACTGCATGAATGAATGAATAAATGAATAAAATTTTGAGTTTTATATTTAGAATTGATGGAGTCCCACCATAAGTGGATAGATAGGTATTCTGTTTTATGGGAGCCATTCACTGACAGTTTCTCTAATTTCTTTCAACAAAATGTGCTGGGGTAGAAAGACTTGTACATGTACTAATTGCAGCAGTTTCAGAATGGGATGGTACAGCATCATGGTTGATCTACTGGGGCCTCTCCCTGTGACTCTCTCTGTGGGCATGCTCCTCTACACCCCACCCTCACAACCCCCTTCCAAGAATTTTCCACAATAATCTCAGATTACTCACCTGTGTTGCCTCCCAGAGTGCTACTCAACTCTGTATCCTTCCCTGCTACCCTCAAAAGGGACCCTTTTGAAAATCAAACCAGATGAGTGGGTGAGGAGTAGAAGCTATAACAATGGAATGAACCCCTTTGATCCGGGAAAAATAATTCCAACATCCAAGAAAATCTGACAGGCATCTGCTCATGAAAAGCAATAGCATGTCAATGGATCTGCTTGCTAGCTGTTCCACTTGCTGAAGGAATTGCTTTAATTTTTCAGGCTGTGGCAGACCTGGAGAAATATACTGTAATGTGCAAGGCACAGGCCCCAACTAATGCTTCATCCATTGACAGTTCTCCTGACTTGTTGCAATTGTAAGTGTGAAATTCTGGGGGTTCAGTTAAATTATTGTGTGGCTTGCAGTCTAATTTTTTGTTCTAAAAACCTCACCTTTTACTGAAAGTCTTTAAATGACACCAAGGAAAGCCTGAAGCTACCAGGAACTAGATGAGGCACAGAATTCTCCCTTAGAGCCTCCAGAGTGAGCATGGCCCTTCTGATACCTTGATTTGGAGCTTCTGGTCTCCAGAACTATAACAGAATATATTTCTGTTATATTTAAGTCACCCAGTTTATGGTAATTTGTTACAACAGGCCCAGGAGACTAAGACACCAGGTCACTGTATGCTGGCCAGCCTGACTTCCAATTATCATTTCTTTTTT
>VMDO01034234.1:0-17083 GCA_007922755.1 Pedetes capensis | reverse complement strand
CACACACCCTGGGAAAATGGAGACCGGAGGCGGACTCACTCTCAGCAGAGTGACCCGTTCTGATCCACATATCTTTCCTGGCACATGAGAGACTCGTCCAGGAGACTAGGAGAGGGTGCACAGGAGGACGGACCCGCTCCGCCCATGGCAGCCAAACCTTGGATCAGGACTCCACAGCGGGTTCTTGGTGGGCTCCCACACCTCAGTGATGAGGGAAGTAGAGAAGTGAGAGTGTCATGGCTTATCCAAGGGACCTCTGCAGCAACTTCTGCTCCGGGTAGACAGAAATCCACCAAAGTGCCCACGGTCAGCTGGGAAGATGGCATCCTATCTTCAGAGATCCCATTCAAGATTTCTATCCAGCTTCTGCCTCATCTTAGTTATGTAGTAATTTCATTTTCTCTCTCTGTCATGGAAGAAAGAAAACTGACATTCATCAGGACAAAAACACCAAAGGGAAGGGAAGTGGTTTAAGAAGATAATGTGGTATTCTTATTCTTCGCAATGTTGTCCATAATTTGTTATGATCCACACAGTCAAATGCCTGTACAAAGTCAATAAAAACTAGACAGACATCTTTCTGGTATTCTCCGCTTCCAGCCAATATCCATCTGAGGACAGCAATGATGTCCCCGGTTCCATGTCCTCTTTTGAATCCGGCTTGATTTTCTTGTAGTTCCCTGTCTATATAGCGCTGTAGTCACTCTGAATGACCTTTAACAAAATTTTACTTGTATGTGATATTAGTGATATTAATGATTATCATTTGATAATTTCCACATTCAATTGGATCCCCTTTCTTGGGAATAGGAACAGATATGGATCTCTTCCAGAAAGTTGGCCACATAGCTGTTTTCCAAATCTGTTGGCATAAACAAGTGAGCACCTCCAGTGCTGTGTCTGTTTGTTGAAACATCTCTATTGATATCCTATCCCTGGAGCCTTGTGTTTTCCCAGCTCCTTCAAGGTAGCCTTCAGTTCTTCCTTCAGTACCATTGGTTCCTGATCATGTGCAACCTCTTGAAATGGTTGGTCATCCACCAATTCTTTTTGGTATCATCACTCTGTGTATTCCTCCCATCTTCTTGCGATATTTCCTGCATCACTTAATATTTTCCCTGCAGAATCCTTCACTATTGCCACTCGAGGCTTGAGTTTTTTCTTCTGTGCCTTAAAGTTGAGACAGACAGAGCGTGTTCTTCTCTTTTGGTTTTCTATCTCCAGCTCTTTGCATATGTCATTATAATATTTGATCTTGTCTTTTCAAGCTGTCCTTTGAAATCTTCTGTTTAGTTCTTTAACTTTGTCCTGTCTTCCTTTTACTTTAGGTGCTTGATGTTCACGGACAAGTTCCAGAGCCTCTTTTGACATGTAATTTGGTCTTTTCTTTTTTTCCTGTCTTTTTAATAATCTTTTAGTTTCCTCATGAATGAGGACACATGGAGGATATTTACCATTGTTGTTGTTGTTGTTAGGTGCCATTGAGTCCTGTCTGACTCATAGTGACCCTCATACGGTTTTCAATGGCTGACTGTTTCAGGATTGCGTTGGGAGTGGATTGGCACGTCCTTCTCCCATTTTTGCAGTGCTGCAGTGCTGGGAATCGAACCCGGGACCTCAGAGACTGCAGAGCAGTACTCTACCAACTGAGCTAAATCCCAGCCCATTAGGAAAGAAAAACCAAAACCACAATGAGATTCTATCACACACCTATGAGAAGAGCTAGGATCAAAATGCGACCACCAAGCACTGGCCAGTACAGGGAATAGCCCGTTCTTCCACAGCTAGTGGGAAGGCCACACACTGTACTGGAAACCACCTAACAATCTCTATAAAAGTTAAATGTGCTAAATACATTTACCATGAGATTCCCAACTCCACTCCTAGGGATTCGCCAAGAGAAAGCCTGTGTGCGTACAGACACCGGTGCATGTAACTGAGTCTCCAAACCTCATTTGCAACAGCCACCAAATAAGAACCACCCAGGTGTCCATCAAGCAGTGAAGCGAGAACCAAGCTGTGACAGCCGCACGCTGGATGACTCCTCAGCAACAAAACAGAACGAACTGCTGGGCGCATCCCACACTCCCATGAGACTGACCCAGAGCGCAAAATGCCAGGCAGACGAGAGTCTGGATTGCATGGTTCTGCATGTAGAGAATTCGAGAACATGCAAGCTAATCTAGATTGAGAAAAGGCCAATTGCAGGTGGCTCTGGGACGGTGAAGGGCAGAAAGGAGCAGGAAGGAAGGAATAGAAGGAACACGGGGCTGGGGCTGGGGGCTGTTTGCAGTCTGAGCACAGAGATGGCTCACAGAGACACACAGGCTGCATGACACAAAGACTGTATGACAGGGACACCCAGAAGGCTATAAGACAGAGGAGCGCCCTGCTCTGCCTCCGCAGGCCCCTGGCCACCACCGACTGCCTCTCTCTCTCCACGTGGACCTTCCTCATCCCCTCCCCCTTACTGATCGCTGCCTCTGTGCCCTGCTCTCCACCCCCCATGACGACCGACCGAACCTGCCCTGCAACAGCTGCCAGGCACCTGGCCTCTCCCTGGGTCCTGGGGTGGTGTGGCCTCCCCTCCTCCACCTTGTCCCGTGGCCTCTCTGCTCACAGGCCACTGGTTCCCCCCCTGCCTTGACAGTCCCTCTGTCCCTATCTCCTCTGCTGGTCCCTTTATTTGCTGCCTCCTAAAAGGGGGTCTCTCAGGCTCAGCTGACCCCTGGTTCCTGCGCCATGCTCTCCCGTGAGATCTCGGCGCTCTTTCTCTGCGGACGGCCACCAGGTTGCCGAGGACTCGTCTGTCCTCACCCCGACCCCTCACCCTACTCCAGTCTCACGTCCATGGGGAGGCTGTGTCAGCTCCCGCAATCCTGCTTTCCAGATCTGAGCTCAGGTCTTCCCGCCAGCCTCAGCCCTCCTAGGCCCTGCCCACCAGTCGCATCCAGGGAGCAGCTCACCTTCTCCTCCCTTCCTCACCCCATCACCAGTCTCCAAGTGTTGGGGATTTGTTAAATGCACCCCATAACTAGCCTGAGGGACTGACCTCTAGGTGACCTCAGGGTCACATCCCACTCACTCACTCCTACCCCTCCCATCGAGTGAGCAAAGATGGCCCCTGACCAGCCTGACCAGCCTCAACCACCTCAACTTTGATTGGCTACCCCTAGCACCTCAGTTAAATAACTGCCCCTACCTGGCAGGTATGACAGTTCACCTGCTGTACCTGTCAGGAATGTGCCCTGATTAGCTAACCCCACGACACGCCCCCTCCTCCGGGACCCCATATAAGCAGGGCTCCTGGACCCCCTTCACCCCACCACTGTTCTCAATCCCTCAACTGCTGCTTGGACCCCATCACCTCGATCCAGCGCTACCCAATCCAGTGGAAGATCTCCAAGCAAGTCTACGTGTCAAGACCAGGGGCCCTGAAGCTCCGAAGGCTACAAGCAAGCCACGAAGAGCCTCCCAATTCCTCCCATCCTTGGGAAGAAGGGAGGCAGAGAAGGCGAGCTGTGAGAGTCAAGACCACTGGACCTCCAGCCCAGTGGAACACCAACTGCTTGTAGCTGTGCCTTTAAGGCTGAGCTGTTCCACCAGTGAGCCTGCAGCATTCTATGCTGTAGGCTTAGAGCTAGCACTTGAGCACTTGACAGGGGCTGCTTGCTGGTTGCACCCCACTTGGGGAGTAACCCAATAAACTTCCCTCTCCTGTTTCCCGCAGGTCTCCCGAGGTCCTTCTTTGGTGCCTCCGGCCACTACACCAGCCTGGTCCAGTGGGTCCCCGATACCCACTTGGTGTCCGGGCAAGGCTCTGACCTCTGCCGGGCCTGAGCCGAACCCCAACATTCAAGACTTGCAGAGTCTGCCTACAGCCACGGGGTGTGTGGCGCACCCTTGCCATCCCAGCGACTCAGGAGACGAAGGCGGGAGGATCGTGAGATCAAGGCCGAGCCAGCCTGCATAATTCAGTGAGACCCTGACTCAAGACATAAAGCTAAAACTGGGCTGTGGTGCAGCGCAGTGGCAGAGCACTTGCAAAGTATGCGTGAGGCCCTGGCTTCAACTCCTGTACACAGAAAAATAAAAGCCAACCTGCTGTCATTGAGGCCACCTCTCCTCTCCACCCCCGCCACTTGCCTTCGCTTCAGCCCTCATCACCTATGTCCCAGCCTTCTCTAAATTCCTCTGCTTTCCAGAAGGACCGTCCTAAAGCTCCTGTCTCCTTGGCCATCCTCTACGCCACTTCCAGATTGTTTCATGTCCCCCAGTTCTGCAGCAGTCACGCTCCATTGCATACAAGAATTGTCTGGGCAGCTGCTTTCAAAGACAGATCTGAGCCTACACCCAGGCCTCCCGCTTCAGCAGCTGTGAGGTCCTGGGGACTCGACACTAACAAAAGCCTGGTGATGCGATGGGTGGGGTGGGGGGGCGGCCTCTTGAAAACCCCTGTAGATATTTCTTCTTTGGGGTGCTCATGACCAGGGCTAGGTTGCTCCTGGCACCTAATGGCCTTGAGGCCAGGAAGGCTGCCAACCCCCACCCCCACCCCCACCCCATTGCACTCCAGCCAAAATCTACCCAGGCTAAAATGCCAGGGGCGTGGAGAGAGGGAAGCCAGGCCTGGGGAGGCCTGACATGCAAGCCCTGCTTGCCCTGGCCCTTCCTGCCTGACCTACAGCATGCAGCTCGCCACACCCTCCTGTGCAGGTGCTGCCCCCTTGTGGTGAAGAAAGCCCCGTCTACCTGGTAAGCAGATACCACACTGAAGATGAAGGTGCCTCTGACTCATGCCATGGTATTTTCAGTGGCATCCTATGGTTGTGAAAGCTGGACATTGAACAAGGGAGACAGGAGAAGAACTGATGCTTTTGAATTGTGGTGCTAGAGACGTCTATTGAATACCCCATAGACTGCCAAAAGAACCAACAAATCTGTCCTAGAAGAAGTGCAACCAGAGTGCTCCCTGGAAGCAAGGATGGCCAGAATGTGTCTTACATATTTCGGACATGTAGTCAGGAGGGACCAATCCGTAGAGAAAGACATCATGTTTGGGAGAGTGGCAGGTCAATGCAAAAGAGGAAAACCCTCCACCAGATGAACTGACACAGTGTCTGCCACAATGGGCTTAAACATAAATAAGATCGTCTGCCTAGCACAGAATTGGCAAGTGTTTTGATCTGCTGTCCATAGGGTCGCTATGAGTCGGACTCACTCGACGGCACCTAACAACAACAACAACAACAACAACCTGGTAAGCTTGGCTCGTTTTCCCCGCCTGTCCTGGGATCATCTGATCCCCTTCAGGTGTCAGCTGGACCCGCCCCTGTCCTGCCACAGTGGGCTGGAGCTGTGCAAATCCCGCCTCCTGGGCCCCTTCCACCTGGTCTGTGATGGACACTTGGCCCCTCAAAGCCTTTGGCTTGGAATACTTTTCCTAGGGAGTGACTTAGAGCTTGTGGGCTGTGGTGGGGAGGACACGTGCATGGTGGTCAGTAGCATTTAAGCGGACAATAGCCTGGGTGGCATGCAAGTGACTTCTGTAAGTGACTCTAGCTACCTCTCCATGCAGGATCTCCAGATCTGTCATTTCTATAAGCCAGTTCACAGTCTTCCCATTAATTATTTTTACTATCTTTTTTTGCTTAAGTTCAATCTTGTTGTTGTTGTTGTTGTTGTTAGGTGCCGTGGAGTCGAGTCCGACTCATAGCGACCCTCATAGGGTTTTCAGTGGGAATCGAACTCAGGACCTCAGAGACTGCAGAGCAGCGCTATACCAACTGAGCTAAATCCCAGCCCTTGCTTAAGTTATTTGTAATTAATTACTACTGTTTGTGCCCAAGGAGAGGAGCCGGCACAGCCCAATTACTTTAGAGTGCTCGGCCCTCGAAGGAACTCAGGACACATTCACTGAGTCCATGCTACTAGGAAGGAAAACGAATGGATCTGTCTCCGCATACACCTGGCAGATCTGGACGCTCTCTAGGGCAAAGAGGTTGCTCCCCCCTCTGCGGTGTCACAGCACCATGGGACGGTGAGGTCATGGGCAGAATGCATCTGCCTCTGTGCCGGTGTGCCAGCTGTGTGCCAGGACCTGCAGGGGTCTCTGGGAAAACTTGGTCACTTGCCCGCAGGGGAGCCCAGGCTGTTGCTGCTTGGCCCCTCCTCTCCGTGTGGCCAGCAGCCCCCTAGACCCCTGGGTCTGTACGCACTTACATATGGACATTCCAGAGCAGAGGAAGAGGCCATCTGACCCGGCGCTGGGTCATCACTGCCCCATGCTCAGGAGCCCTCCACGACCCTCCCTCCAGGTGAGGCCCCCAAGATGGTGCCGATGTGGGGCAGCAGTGGCCAAAGCACTAAGAGCACAGCGCTGGGAGGTGCTGAGGTCTCTGCAGATGGCGGAACTGGCCGAGCCAAGCTCCAGGGGCCAGGGACACCTAGGCAACCAGAGCTCACAGCCGCTGACTGCGGCCACTCCCAGGGCTCAACAACGGCAAACGAATTTCAAAGAAGTCCTTTTTCATCTTGCTCTGCTCCATGGATCCTGACAACACTCCCTCCCTCTTCCTCCACCTCCTCCTCCCCCACGACCACTCCCAGCCCCTGGCAGCTGCGTTATCCACAGCGAGAGGGTTGCAGTCAAGCCCTAGGGCACTCTGGACTTCTCAGTTTTGCTGGGATAGTTGTGGGTGCCATGGAATTAAATCGGGTATTTCATGCACACATAGAATATTAAATGTTTTTGCAACAAGTAGTTGTTGTTCTTAGGTGCCCTCGAGTTGAGTCCGACTCATAGCGACCCTCATAGGGTTTTCCATGGCTGACTGTTTCGGGATTACCTTGGAAGTGGGTTGCCACGTCCTTCTCCCATTTTTCGGTGCTGGGATCAAACTTGTGACCTCAGAGACTGTACAGCAGCGCTCTACCAACTGAGGTAACTCCCAGCCCGTAACAAGTTGTAATTACGTTAAAATAAGCACTAATATCTCACCTCTAAAACCAACAGCTGGAGAAGTGGGAAGAGTGATGCATCCTGGTGCCCCTAGTCCCTCAACACGCCACGTCTCCTCCTGTGGTCAACTCTCTGTGGCCCCCTGGGTGGGTGTGGCCTACGCCCCAAATGGCTGATTTTCCCCAGACTTCCATGTATTTTCCCACCCCTCACATCTGACCTTATTAAAGGCTTGGCTTAAGAACACAGACAGTCCCAAGGAGGGAAGTGTGAGGGAAAGCAGGCCCTATCATGGTCCTGTGACTTAGATGGGGTTTCCTATGTCCTCTGTTGGCAGTTGTTAAAAACATCACCTGTCCATGTGAGCTCCGTGGCAGGCAGCTGCTCTGGAGAGAAGGAAGTGTGCCCTCCGGGGAAAACCGGAGGCCACTGGCCATGTCCTGAGGGCCACCAGCTGCTGTGAAGACAGAGGCTGAGATCAGGACCCCTCTTCCCTAAGGACACCCCGCCTAGGCCTGAGACCCGGGGCTCTAAGAAAGCCACACCACACATCCTAATGGGAAGCCGCCCTCTGCGGCCTGTGGAGGGGAAAGAAGGCCACACTGTAGGTCACCTCCTGGCCATCTTCCAGGGTCAGAATCCTGAGTGAGAGGCTAATTGCGGACTCTCTTCTGGGCCACCCAGAAAATGCGCTTCAGAAGAGCGCGTTGTCCTGTTATGGCCGAGGTCTGGTCCCTGAGGGATGTGCTTTGATGGCAGCCTTAGGGCCAGAGGGGCCTGGGCCATGGTGTCCCTAGGTGAAGACTCCGTTCCTATGGAGAGCGCCAGCCGAGGGCAGGAGCCCTGGAGTTCAGCTCCTGCCCATCTTCCCTAAACCATGTGGCTTTGGTCATTGAACTCCAGGCCACATGGCTGCAAAGTGAAAGAGGAAGGCTTCCTCCCAGCTGCGCCCCACCCCTCCAGGAATCCACTGCCTCTCGGCAGATCTGACAGCCCCTTTCCTCAGTGGAACTGGAAAGACCGTAACCTGGGCACAAGTTCAAGTTCCCACGTTAGGACCCTCCTCTAGCTACAGCCGGGAAGGCGTGTCTTCCCCTCCAAAACCCAAATGCCACACCTGCCCCAGCTACCTGGCTCCAGTATAACCCCCCCACACACACACAGCTCCCACAGGTTGATTTGGAGATGTTTCAATAAGGCAGAAAGCCCAAGAGTACCCTCCTCAGATTTACACTCTGGAAACTAAAATTCTCTGGAACTTTCTGTCCCCTTGAAATGTGGAGTTTTCCTCCTACCTGAATACCAAGTTTCTCCTCGGTACCCTTGGTGAAGAAAGAAACAGTGTATGCTGGATTTTAGGTTGTTGGCTTGGCCCTCTTCAAACAACTTGCAATGAAACTCGCCGGGAGGCGGGGCAGAGAGTAAAGTTTTCAAAGTGGCTCCCACAGTAGAGTCACCTGGGAAGCGGGTGCCACGCCCAGCCACCCCCAGAGATGCTGACTCACAGCCAGATGGTCTTTGTTGGTTGGTTTGTTTTTAACCATGGAGGCCAGCTGGGGCTGGGAGCAGGTGTCCACGCCTGAAGCAGAGCAGCCCTTAGCTCAGAGGGGAAGAAAAAGTGCGGAAGTGCGCTGCCCTTTAAAGGTCATTTCAGGATGGCTCGGGGTATTTAGGAATGAAATAGATTTCACCTCTTTTTTTTTTTTTTTTTTTTTTTTTTTTTTTTTTTTTGTACTGGAGGTTGAACCCAGGGCCTTGCACCTGCATGCTCTACAAGTGCTGGACCACTGAGCTGCACCCTCAGCCCATTTTTTCACTTTTTGAGACTGGGTCTCGCTAAATTACACAGACTGCCTCTGGTCTCGAATTTGCGATCCTCCGGCCTCCGCCTCCCCAGCTTCTGGGATTAACAGGCTTGCGCCACCGCGTGCGTCTTAAATTCCATCTTTTCTTGAATCTTTGTCATGAAGAGCCGAAGAGTGTACCAACCTACTTTCTCCTGATAGATTTATTTTTGCAACACAAAGCCCCCAAGTACCCCTCCCCCCCATGACACCTTTGACTTCCCCTGGGTTGTCCTAAACGTTGTGGCCGCCAGGCCCCCTTCCTTAAAGTCCCTCCGGCTCCTGAAAGGTCGCCGCGCCCGGGCCTTCCTTGAGGCGCAGGTGGCGTCCAGGTGGCCTGGGAGGCGCTGCTCTGCCGCCGCCCGTGCCCGCGGGCAGCCCCTGGGCCAGCGCCATCCGCCGCCCACCTCCCGCCCCGACTCCGATCCCCGCGTCCACCCCGCTCCGTCCGCCGCGCACCACGGTCCTGGGCCCCGACCGCACTCACTGCGGCTCCGCGCCGCGCCGTCGCCACAACACAGCGGCCCTGGCGACCAGGGCGCGCGAGTCCCGCCCTCCGGGGAGGCTGCGTGGTCGCCAACGGAGCTGCACCTTTCTCCAGGCTACACGATTCTCTAGGGCTGGGGTTTGGCTCCGTTGTTAGAGCGCTGCTCGCACTCTCTGAGGACCCGGGTTCGATCCCCAGCACCGCAAAAGCGGGAGCTGGACAAGGCAACCCACTCCAAAAACAATGAGGGTTACTGTGAGTCGGACCTGACTCCGTGGCACCCAGCACGTGATCTTCTTGCTCTTTTTGCATTTCCTCCCCCTAGACATCCCCTGGAGGTTTTGGGGTCTCGCTCTGGCCCCGCATTGCCTGCAGATGAGCAGGGTTGGGAGCGCGTTTTGCGGGTGTCACACGCCCACGCGCACAGTACACGACATCCCAGAATTCCACTGGAAGCGCTGCTCATACCCAGCTGGGCTAGGTAACCGTTGGCGTAGAAGTGCTTAGTGTCTAGACAGTCTCCGGGCTCCGGCCTTGGCGCTGCTCTCAGAGATCAGGGTCCTGGCACCAGGAAGCAAGCTGCTGGGTCGGCGGATCTGGGTAAGGGAAAAGTGACCGGGTCCCCATACAGACAGGGGCGCTGGCGCCCGCAGCCAGGCCTGAGCCTTGGCTCCTGTACAGCCGTCACTACTGAACCTCCACACAGGCTTCAGCCTTGGTTTTCCTGGCGGGCACTGGGCCTTCAACAAGTGACTGATGTGCACCAATTCCGCAGACTCCACGGCTGCTTCGGTCGGGCAGATCGACCCCATCCGGCAGTTACACGGTTAAAAATGTTAGCTAATGGGCTGGTGTGCTTTAAAAACAAAAACACAAAAGCCAAAGTTGAAACTGAGTTAATGCATTTATTCTAGTTACATACATAAAGTTAAAATGCTTTTTTTGGTCATTTTAAACTCCACATTATCTCAAAGAATATTTAAGAATGTCATAAATTTTTCTTTCTTTTTTTTTGCGGGGGGGTTACTGGGGGTTGAACCCAGTGCCTTGCGCCTGCATGTTCTGCAAGTGCTGGACCACTGAGCTGCGCCCCCAGCCCGTTTTTTTACTTTTTTATTTTGAGACAGGGTCTCGCTAAGTTACGCAGGCTGCCTCTGGTCTCGAACTTGCGATCCTCCCGCCTCTGCCTCCCCAGCCGCTGGGATGACAGGCGTGCGCCACTGCACCCAGCTTTATGATTTTTTCTTTTTTAAAAAATCTTTTTGATGGATTTGGAAGTGTCTGCCTGGCAGGTCTTCACTGCTGGACTTTTTCGGGGCAGGAATCGGGGGACGTGGTTGTGTGTGGACACATCAGGCAGCTTTCCATCACTACAACAGAGTACCTGACGGGGTCCACTTGCGCAGAGAAAAGTCTACTCTGGAGGGCGTTTCTAGAGGATCCAGGTCATCACTAGGGAAGCACTGCTTTCCGGCCGCTGGTGAGGGGCCAACGGCAATGGTGAGAGTGGGGTGCAGAGCAAACTGTTCCCCTCACTGTCAGGAAGCCAAAGGGGAAGAGGCTGGGGCCGAGGTGCCCTTCAAGGCCACACTCTGTGACCTGAGGAGCTTGCAGTGGGCCCCCCCTTCTAAAGGTCCCACCACCTCCTGATAGTGCCTTTGAAGGACATTCAAGATCCAAACTGCAGCCGTCCATGAGGGAAAATGGCAAGCGACGCTTCTCCACCCAGAGGCAAAAACCGCTCCCCACACAACCCAGACCCTCTTCTTCCTCTTCCTGGCAGCTGGAGCTCGCTGGACGCCTGGCCAGGCTGGACGTCCTGTTGGGGGACGGCCTCTCTGCACTGTGGTGTGCCCTGGCCCCATGGAGACGCACTGGCTAAGGCAGCTGCTATAGGGAAACAACAGGAATTACTTCCTGTTGCTGTGGGATTGTCCCCCCCCCCCCCTGGGTCCGGTTACTCTGGATTGAGCAAGATGGAGGCCCAGGTGTTGGTCCAAGAGAAACCTCACCCATCCCTTCAAGGGGCCGTAGGCAGGCGGCGGGCAGACCTAACAGGAAGAAAAAGGAAACCATTCTGCAGATTTCTTTACTGATTATAAAACGAAAAGTCCCCTTGCCCTTTGCCCTCTAAGCGTACGGGAGAGTCTGTATATGTGGCATTAGTTAGGGGCAATCTTGCTGACATTTCCGGCTGTGTTATGGGAGGCAAGTTGGTCAAGCTTTCTGGGCCTCAGTTTTCTCATCTGCAACGTGGCCCCTACCTCATAAAAGGGGGTCAGAAAATCAAATGACTTAGTGTATATGCAGTGTTTGGAAGCAAAGTCTAGTTCACACCAACTACCTCACAAACACAGCCCATTGTTGTTACCTTTCATATGGTAAATACAACATGTTTAAAAGCAAGGGGGGAAATACAAGTGGTCCCCTCAAGTTCACTATTGGTCAAAGGAAACCAGAGAGAAGTCTTCTTCTTGTTGTTGCCTGTCATATTAACTTTTTTTTTTATCAGTAGTGGAGGGTTGAACCCAGGGCCTTGTACATGCTAGGCAAGGGCTCTGCCACTGAGTTGCACCACAGCCTATTTATTTATTTACTAATTATCATTTATTTATTTATTTTGTGGTACTGGGGGTTGAACTCAGGGCCTTGCACTTATATGCTTTGCAAGTGCTGGACCACTGAGCTGTGCCCCCAGCCCATTATTTTACTTTT
Organism: Pedetes capensis; assembly: GCA_007922755.1. NCBI lineage: Eukaryota > Metazoa > Chordata > Mammalia > Rodentia > Pedetidae > Pedetes > Pedetes capensis. The sequence continues at coordinate 5,076 of VMDO01034234.1, read as the reverse complement.
TCTGAGACAGGGTCTCGCTAAGTTACCAGACTGCCTCTGGTCTCGAACTTGCGATCCTCCCACCTCCTCCTCCAGAGCTACTGGGATTACAGGCGTGCACCACAGTGCCTGGTTTATTTACTTACTATTTGAAGGCAGTATCCTGCTAAGTTGCACAGGCTGCCTCTGGCTTCGAATTTGTGATCCTCCTGCCTTGGCCTCTGGAGTCATCAGGATTACAGGCGTGCACCATGGTGCCTAGCCTCAAATTAACATGTTAAGAATGGCATTGTCAGGCCTCTGTGAGGATGCAGTGGGCAGGAGATTCTCAAGGCAGCTTTGCAGGGCCTGCCGAGGAGGACTCCCCCAAGGAAAACCATCCAAACAAGCCAGCGTGCCCTGCACCTGGAGTCAGCTAGCCACAAGTTTATCACAAAAACAGTCAGAGGGCGCCGGGCGTGATGGCACATGCCTGTAATCCCAGCAGCTCGGGAGGCGGAGGCAGGAGGATCACAAGTTCGAGACCAGAGGCAGTCTGTGAAATTTAGGGAGACCCTGTCTCAAATAAAGTAAAAAAATGGGCTGGGGGCGCAGCTCAGTGGTCCAGCACTTGCAGAGCATGCAAGCGCAAGGCCCTGGGTTTAACCCCCAGTACCGCAAAAAAAAAAAAAAAAAAAAAAAAGGAACAGTCAGAGGTATCCATAAAGACATGCCAACATCGTTGTTCACTGACATGTCTTTTACAATTCATGAAGACGTAGGTCTTGGGGGCACCGCCATTCACTGCAGTGACATTTATACTTACACCCAAGGGGTGGGCAGCGCTCAGTGGAATACTGCTGCCTGGCCAGTACAATTCTGCCTTGCATATCTCCTCCCTAGTCCTGCTGTCTCCTCTGTAGCCCTCCCAAGCCCTCAGTCCTCCCAGCCCGCCCCTCTGCCCTTGAGGACACTCCAGTCACTCAGGCTGGAGCAGACCCACCTCCTACACCAGCCTCACGGATGCTTACTGTCCAGGCAACAGCCTCTGTCAGAGCACAGGCGGACCGCTTCCGCCCACCTTCCCAGAATTCGGAACTCCGCCTCTGTCCGCCTAACCAGAGCTATGGCTAATTCTAGAATAAAGGCAAATATACTCTCAGTAGGGGGCCGGGATTTAGCTCAGTTGGTAGAGTGCTGTGCTGCAGTCCCTGAGGTCCCAAGTTCAATTCCCAGCATTGCAAAAATGGGAGAAGGGCCTGGCAATCCACTCCCAAGGCAATCCCGAGACAGTCAGCCATTGAAAACCCTATGAGGGTCGCTATGAGTCGGATACCGACTTGATGGCACCTAACAACAACAACAACAACAACTCTCAGTAGGTCCACAGTGACGTATGATGGACATGGTCACCTTCCCTTTCCACTGGTCACTCTCTCAGGCTGCTGGCATCCTGTGCTGCAGTTAGAATGTGTTGAACAAAGTTTTCTAAAATCCTGGCAAGTGTCCCGGAGTTGGTAGAAGAGAGGGGCATAATTTCCCCTGGGGGTTGCAACCTCTCAGCTCAAACAGTTGTCCCTAAAAGGTGCCCAGAATTCCCCACCCCCAGCACAAAAGAAAGGTCTTCTGAGATTGCAAAGGCCAGGGAATCTAACGAGGCTTCTGCTGTGGCCACGGCTGCCTGCCAGGGCCCGCCTGCCCGCGGTGATTGCTACCTAGGAGAAGTGGGCGACGGGGTGGGGTAACTGAGTCTCTTTGCTGGGTGCTTGCTTTCCTCTTGCTACTGCTCCCTAGGCTGGCGCAGGAGCGGGCGTGCCCTGGAGCGCAGGGTTGAGAGGGCCCTTTGTCCACAGGCTGCCTCCCGAGCGCCGTGTGCTCTCTGTCCCTGCGTGCGACAACGACACCGTGACCAGCAGAGGCTCAGACAGCGGCCATTGTCTCAGAGCTCTGTGGCCTGATTGTCCCCTGGTGCTCTGTGCTGCAGTCAGGCAAAGGCCACATCCTGGGGCTGCACCAAAGGATGAGATGGGGTGGTGACCCATGACAGCGAGGACGTCCCATCATGTGCCAGGCCCAGCCTCAGCACTAGGGGGGAAGCAGGGCCCAGGAGGGGACAGGGCCAACAAAGGTTCCAGCCAGGCAGCTGCACGGTGAACGGGACGCCCAGACACATCATCCCCCAGGGCTGGCCAGGGTCCCTCTGCCTCACCTCCCTCTCATTGTGCTGGAGAGCTGGGTCCATCCAGCCACATCTTTGAAAGCCACTCGCAGGAATGAGGACCCCCTGGCTTGGTGGCTTTAACTAGGTGCCTTGTCCCCTCCACTGTGAGCTGAGTCAGTGACGCTGGTAGCTCCTTGTGGTCCCTAACAACCGTCTGAGCTTGAATGGTGCTGGCGCTGCGCTGTATGCAGAGTGACAGAGTGACAGAGTGACAAGGACTTGCTGGGGGTTGGTGAGGGTGGGTTCCTGGAGATGCCTCCCTCGTGGTGCTAACAAAGGGGACATTCTTTGGCTTTGTGGCACAGGGTGGGGCAGAGATGCTGCAGAGAGGAGGCTGTGACCCCATGGGTTTGATTATCACCACCCCCACAGCACACAGAGTGTCCCCTGCTAACTTGGGCCAAGGAGTTGTGTCCAGATTGGTAGCAAATGCTGAGACCTCAGTAATTAAGGCTGGTCGTCTCGCTGGTGTTACCAGAGGCTGTGGGTGACCTGAGCCACAGCCGCAGGTCCCAGGCCAGAGACACTCACTAAAGCCCAGCCCCGACAACACAGGAACCCCGCCAGTGTGTCCTCCCGTCCTTGCACCCACGCAGGACACGCTCCTCTGCTGAGCGCTGCGATCATGCCCATCTGGCTCACGGGTGCCAAAGGGACACATTTTCCAACACATCTGTGACTGTGTGTGTTGGGCAAGTGCAAGAACGTATTCTCTCACTGAGGGGAAAAAACCAAAATCCTCCTTGCCTCCAGTCCGACCCTTTTTTCCTTTTTTCCTTTTTTTCTGGAAAAAAAAAATCAGCCTCAGTTTTGTGCATATCAGTTGGTTTTTTGCAACCTAGATATGGATCACAGAAAGGATATTTTTCTAAAATAACACAGAGAAAAACACTGGTAATCCTGCTGCTGGCAGCAGCCTAGAAGGGCTGGCGGCCCGTGACTCTGTCTATGGCCCTGTCTGATTGTCCTTTTAAAATCTGGGATCTGCAGTCATAGCCTTTCTTTCATTGCTGATCTTTACCATTTGTGACATTTTAAATTGTTTTTCTAGCAGTCCTGCTAAAGGTTGCTCAATCTAGCTTTTTTTTAAATAACTAACTTTGTTGCTGCTGTTAGGTGCCAGCAAGTCATGTCCAGCTCATAGTATTTTTACGTACATCAAAATGAAACGCTCCCCAGCACTGGGCCATGCCCAGCACTGTTGTCAGTGCTTCTCTGCTATTCAGAGGATTTTCAATGGCTGATTGTTTCAGGACTGGGCTGCCAGGTCCTTCTCCCAAGCCTGTAGCACCTGGTATTCCCAGGCGGTCTCCCATCCAAGCACTAACCAGGCCCAATCCTGCTTAGCTTCCGAGATCTGGCGCCACAGTGGTATGGCTGCAGACCGTCAACTCTGGGCTTTGCTAATCTCTTTGCTGATTTCTGCTGTGATCTTTCCACCTTGGATGTCTTGCATCTATGCTCCATGGTGCCCTCGGGATCCTCAAACCCACAGGGAGGGAGATCCTGGAAGTGAGGGTGCCTTCTCTGGGCCGTCTGCATGGGGGTGAGGAACCTGACTCTGGGCTCAGCCCAGCAGCTGGAAGTTGTGAGGTAGTAGTTGCTTTACTCTCAAAGACCTGTGTTCTCTGCCTGAAAATACAGACAAGCCTGCTGGGAGGCTCAGCCCCGGCGTGCATGCAAAGCAGTTAACACAGCATCTTTCCCCTCCTGTGTGTTAGAGGCCATGGGAGACGCTGCCCCAGGAATTAGGCAGCCTGCATGGACAAGCTCTCAGCTTCACACCCTGGACTCTGGTGTCAAGGCAAAGACCTCTTCAGCCATTCCTGATCATTTCAAAACCGCGTATGTGTGCCTGTGTGTGTGCACGTGTGCCTGTGTGTGTGCACGTGTGCCTGTGTGTGTGTGCACGTGTGCCTGTGTGTATGCACGCGTGCCCTGCTAGGCACGCTAATGTGCAGAGGAGGAGGAAGGGCACAGTACAGCCTCCCACGGCACCCCAGCTGTGGTGACAGAGGACTGCAGAGCTCTCTCCTCTCCTCCTGATTCAGTGAGAAACAGCAAACGCCAAGGGCCTCCGCCTGACAATGGACGCTGAGAAGCAAGGGCAGGAGCTGGGGCACAGTGGGGAGAAGAGGAGAAGAGAGGGTGGAGGAAAGAAGAGAAATGAGGCTAGAAGACAAGAGGAGCCCCAGCGGGATATGTGTGGCACTCGGAGGTGAGCAAGGACGCCTCCTCCCAGCACCGCCCAGGGCACAGTGCCCTTGGCAGCGGGAGCTGCAGAAACTGCAGAATAAGAGTTAGAATGAAACAGATACAGTAGCGCAAACAAGAGCGGAAGGGCACAGATAAAATCTTAGGTTCCAGATCGCACACCTGGCTGGAGCGTTTCAGCTCAGCTGGGCAAATTTCCTGACCTCTTCCTTGTTGCAGACAGAAGTGAAGAGGCTGGACTAGCGATGTTTCAGATCTCAGTAAAAACTACTCTCCTCCTCTCTGTGTGCTTCTGCGAGTGTGTGTGTGCGCGTGTGTGTGTGTGTGGTGTGCCTGTGTCTGCATGCACACAGAAGAGGAAACAGACCCAGAAGGTCAAAGGGAGATGGCTCACAAATGACAGGGTCAGCGTCACCTTGGGGCTCCAAAACCCATCCTCCCCCATGTGTGGCGCTGACTCTGGGAGGTGCTCGATCTCTAAGCTGGGCCACAGAGCCCCTGTCCCAGAGCACAGGGGCAGCAGACCCCTCCAGTCAGTGTCTGGTCGGAAGGGGCGCTGGCCTGAGCTATGGCAGTGCGGGTTTCCCACAGCTACAAAGGCATGCGTGAGCACTGATGGGAACCAACGTGTTCTTTTTGCTTTGCTAGAGAGACTCTGCCTGCAGCTGTAGCCCTGTGGCATC